>JADLZN010001517.1:0-183813 GCA_018155175.1 Sinocyclocheilus anophthalmus | reverse complement strand
CATAAGCCTCAATTTCTACATTACTGTCCTCTAGTGGACAAATGAAGTATATACTTCATAGTGTGTGCTTTTTGTCTATTGTTGTTGTTTTTTTTTTTAGTTAAGGAAACCACTTTAAATTAACTTCAAACTAAACTTCACTTAAAAAACATAAAATTACAATGGTCTGCATTTTTAATGTGTGAACTCCCTTCCTGTCTTTATTACCCATATTTAGCCACTCATTTCCTGCTGCTGAAGACATTGGTGTAAAAAAATATTTCCTATTCTATTTAATTCATAAAAGGCCACAAAAACAGGAAAACAATGTATTTGTGACACATTACATGTCAGACCTGTATAATCATATTTTCTGCCAAAATACTACAGTTAATGTTTCTCCAGTTTAGATTTCACGTTGACAAATTCACAAATTCTGAAAGCTGCTTAAATGATCTGATATGAATTTATTTTGATATTACAGTAGCAGTTCTACTTGTGGTTACTGTGGTATTTTGGCGGAAGCTGGTTGTGATCAAGCACTTAGATCAGACAGTTATTCTCAGAGCTGCTGCGTTACAATAAATGTGTTCGCACTCATGTCACATGCGCTGTGCGGTTGTATTCCGTGATGTCAGTGTGTACGTGAGGTCTGAAGGATCACAGGCAAGGTGTCCTGAGAATCGTCTCTGTGGGCGTCACACATATAGTGTGTGTGTAGGTGTGTGTCTGTGTGTGAGCTGTACTTTCCGCGCATCTGGCCTCCAGCTCCTCTGGTGGGTGTCAGCCTGGTTTTACATGCTGTAAGATGAGCTTTTGTTCGAGTGACTTCGTGATGGAAGTTTCACGGCCCACTTTAACACCTCTGCTGTGTGATCTTAAACTCAGGTCCAAGATATATTGTGGTTGTGTGTGTGTGTGTGTGTGTGTGTGTGTGTGTGTGTGTGCTAAACTAAGGTCATACTTTGAATATCACTTTTCTCCATCCTGATGCATTAGACTTATATTCAGTTTGGCCATTGTTAAGCCACTTCAGGCCTGTCAATTGTGCATTACAGCTAAGAGTCTATATACATTGTAATATGATATTGTAATATTTAAAAATTAATATTTGTAAATTTTTTAAAATTTTTTTTGGTAAATTATAAAACTTACATTATTATTGTTTCCCTTTATTTTCGTTAACTTGGCCTGTGTGTGTGTGTATGTATGTATACATTGGGTACGGAAAGTATTCAGACCCCCCTTAAATTTTTCACTCTTTGTTAAATTGCAGCCATTTGCTAAAATCATGTAAGTTAATTTTTTTTCCTCGTTAATGTACATACAGCACCCCATATTGACCGAAAAACACAGAATTGTTTACATTTTTTCAGATTTATTAAAAAAGAAAAAATGAAAAACTGAAATATCACATGGTCCTAAGTCTTCAGACCCTCCATGTCGACCCCTGTAGACCTCAACATGAGCTTCACCCAGACTGCTCCCCCTGCATCGTCCTCTGCCGCAGCCCTGGCAGCGATGGGCGGCCTGCCCCACGCTCCAATCTTGGGCGCCCCCTATACCCTTCCCCTCTCCAGCCTCCTGGGAATCAAATCCGTCCCCTTCCTGGCACTCTCGGCCCCTGCTGCCCCTGCCCACAGCACCTTGGCCTCCTACACCGCCAAGATCTCCTCCGCCAATGGCATCAAGAAACCAGAGAGACAGAAGTTTGCGCCCTACTGAAGAGGAACTACCGAGTACTTCCTTTGTTTCTGAGAAAACGACCGGAGAGGAATACTTTACGTTCTTCTCTTCTAGCCTGATGTAGCGGTGTATATTTTGGTTTAATAGCTTGTCCTGAAAAACTGTAGGAAAATAATTGCATACATTTTAAAAAGGGTTTTTTTTGGGGGGGGGAGGTTAGCCGCTAAAGCCATAGACTATTCCTAATCTCCTATTTTCCCGAAATCTTTACACGTTTGTTGTCTGCTCTTATTTATTGATAATAACGAAATATTCCCGCAAAGAATTTATAACGTAAAACACTGTTGACTGATGCTAATCTCTTATGTATCAGTTTTTATACAATGATGTCTGTGAATGCTTCTGTATACAACTTCCTGATTTTTTAGAAATCTTTAAATGATGTATTAAAACAAAATATGAAAAAAAGGAAATGTTTTTAAAATGACAACAGATCTAAGCATTGTTTTTGCGTTACATTTTTACGTTTTGTTCACATTCGTTTTGAAATGTTATTTATTTTATTTATTGTGCGCAGTGTTTCTTTTACAGTTAATGTTGGTTTTCTGTAACGGCTGCAGGAAAAAAAAAATCTTTTCAAATCTCTTCCATTCAATCATGGTTACAAACGTCCTGAAAAATACACGTCTAAGTAACCACAAACAAGATAGCGGTTTAAGTAGTGAGTTTCTTTACTTTCTATGGGAAGTGTATAGTGCCACGGTGAATTCTGGCGTGATTAAATATCCAAAATATGAAACAGCTAGCAAATTCATTTCAAAACTTTGGCTAGCTATGGCTGAGTATGGACAATATTGTTTCAGGGGGTTTCTTTCACCATTTCTAATGGCATAAAATGACAACTATGCATGGTGACTGCCCTTGTCGGAAACTAATGCTGTATGTTGACTTGGCCCCTCACACGTACACACTAGCAAAGATAGCTAATGCGTAGTCTCTGTGTTGATGGTGATTAAAAACAGGAATGTTGCAGGGTAGACATATTGGTTTGGAAAAGCTAAAAGTTACACAGATAGCCAGACCTACCATAACATGCTTCAAGTGTAGCTTACGGAACCATTATGCTCGATCACAGAGCATTATTCCGTGGGACTGAATTTTTTTTTTAATATAGAAAAATCACCACTATTTTTTAAACTAGAGTCCTAAAAATTTAATGTGACCACTCACACGATTCACTCACTTGGTAGATTTAGTGTAACCTTGACTCGTGTTTGTCATTTTTTTTTTTATTGTAATGTTTTTGTTTCGTTTTGTTTAGATCTTCTCAAACGTCTTTCCCATACTCATTTGCATGAATTTAACTTGGCGTCTATGCAAAACATTTCGGGGGCGGTTCAGCAAGGTATCTTATGTCATGCTTCATAGATGGCCCTAAATAAACCACCGTTGGGAAAGGGCTATAAGCAAAGGAGGAACCCAAGACAAGGACAATGATGCTCTCGCAATTTATGAACCATGCTATGTATAATATATATACATAAATATATATGTTATATTATATCCATATTTCCCATTCCAAAGCTTAACACATAACCACCCTTTCACACACTATATGAAATGACACAGTGTGGCTATGACACGCACTGTCACACTTCACCGCTGTAATTCCACGATAGCCGGACATGGTTTGAAAATTGTTCAGATGCTTGAATTATTCGAGGTCTGGTTTTTGGATTCTCGTGAGGTTTTGTTTGTCAGCCTTGGCATAAATGCAACTCTTGTTTTAGTTTTATTCATCAATGCCATACAAAGGAATAAAAACAATACTGTATTAACGTAATCCAGTCTCTTTTGTTCTTTCTCAGCTGTGTGAAATGAAACAACATTAACTTTAATAGCGGAGTGTGTGAATGCTGGGATAGTGACAATGACTAACAATTCAGTCTGTTTTTTTTTTCTTTTAAAAATTGGAACTTTAGACCTGAAAAGTGTTTGAACTTAACACCTCAAATAAACCAGCGATTAAAACTAAGCCCTAATTGTACAATGTGTGTTTTATTAAAGCAATAATCCACTCAAGGCCATTACATTGCAGTGATTTTATCATGGGTAAGAGGTGTTGTTAAGGTTAGCCATGACACAAAGCCCCTTAACTATGGTAAAATCAGCATACTTTATGACCTCCAGTGCAATGTTGCTTGCAAAAAATGGCAGCAACAGTAATATAAGACAAGCAATATTCATTTTCTTCACAGTAATTTTCTTCAAAATCTAATTTCTGAGTTGAAGCTTGCCAAAATTTGATTCCAAGCAAAAAATACTGTGAATGACATAACTGAATCAGACTTCAGACACAGTAATTGCTTATAAGTATTAAATCTGTATATGTTAAGTCAGCATGACATAGAAATGCACACTATGTATTTTCAAAATGCATCTTACAGATCTTATACGGAACAACTGTTCTATGCAGGTTTCATTTTTAAAATATTTTTCAGCACTAGTGATCAAAATGTCATAACTTGATCTTCTGGAGAAACAACAGACATCTCTCTGATGAATGCCATATTTCTCCAATCATTTTGTCCACTTAAACCCTGCCCCTTTCTTAAAACTGACTGCAAGCTTACATTTAGATCACATTCAGATTGCATTCAGCCAATGGATAGAACAAAGTCTATCCATCAAAGTTTTTTTTGTTTTCCCTTTCAGATAATTTGTATCACTTACATCAAATTATGTCGCTGTATGTCACTCTATAATGCTACGTTACAATGCAACTTCCTCGCAAAATATTAAGATACATACAAAAAAGTAATAATTTGAGGAATGCGTCATGAAAGTAGACAGTCATATAGTACTGACGCAGCTTATATAGTAACAGCAACTTTTTGCAAGTGGTGTAGTTCTTCATTAGGAATTTGACTATTCAAAATTTTTGGTGTGTTTAAAGGGATAGTTCACCCAAAAAAAACTTGACATAATTTCCTCACCCTCATGTCATTCCAAAACCTGTATGACTTTATTGTCGGCGAAAAACCAAACGCAGATTTTTTTCAAGACTGCTGGTAAACAAACTTGTTTGGTAGGCCATTTACGTCCATTTTTCCATATTAAGGAAAACAGTGGTACCAGCAGCGTTTGGTTTCCAACATTCTTCAAAATATCTTTTTAATGTTCAACAGAACAAAGAGCTATTCCTTTAACAGCCGTTGAAATTACACTAAATGGTTCACTAGATGCATATATACCATCTCTAATCTCACGCTACATCTGTCATGAAAGGTTAATATGCTTACGCTAGAAATCAAATCTTCAAATAAGCTTTTCTCTGCATTCATTATGCAGTATTAATTCCAACACACAGTCATTAGAAGATTTGCCTGTTCTGTCAACATCGACGTTACATTTTTACAAGGTTAGCATCCTCTCAAAAGCTAATTAAAAAGCCATTGCGCAGTGGGCCGTTAAAATAAGCAATCTAAAATAAGACATCACACTTTGTTTGAACAAGTCTCTGTTGTGTCACTCAGTGCAGACAGTGTATTTTCATTTCTGAGGAAAAGTCCCTTGAGACTAGTACAGCTGAATATCAATAGTGATAGCCAAAATTAATGTGTATAATAAACAAACTCTGCTATAATAACATGCTGACACATCAGCCGCCCTTTCTATCTTACTATCCCAGCGCAACCTGGGCCGAGAGTGGCGGTTTGCCATCACACCACCAAATGCAACGACGCCAGAGATGAAAGCAGTCTATGAATAAAGCTTACACCTCGCAGCAGCTGCTCAAACACAAACAAATTCATGCAGGCGGGGTTTTCTGTCCCGAGCGGGTGGGGGTGTGTGTAATGACAGCCTAAACACAGTCTACATCTCTCACAAAGGAGCTCGCCGATGCCCACACACGACAATCTGTGACATCTAGCGCAAAAAAACCCCCACCAGGTTTGGTGTCCTACATTGCTGTTGACTGTCCACGGCCTGAGACGGATACTTTACAAGAGTAATTATGCAACGATAACTTCCTACACCCAGCGAGATCAATTATAATTTCAATTCACCAACAATTAAAGGCAATCTGGAGACAAAGCAGTTGGAAACGGAAGCCAGTAATTATATGGTGATGGCCATTTGACTGTGGTGGGAGCTCAACACCAGTGGGCTTGTCATGCGAATAAAAGCACATGCTCTGTGCCATGTACTTGGGGTAAAAAAAACCCCATCAAATTGGACTTAAATTCAAAGGAAACTGAAATTCATCTCAGCCCATTAAACAGAAACTAGAGTGCATTTTTAGCCTAAAGCTATTCATAATTATTTAGGGCCACTGTGACCTTCGCCAGAGGCAATGCAAAAGCCTGTTAAATATTTTGAACGTAATAAGAAAAATAGAGAAAGAAAAAACTGCAAGTTTGTCTCTTATTAACATAGTAAACAAAACATCCCGTTTTCATCATGAAAACGCTCTTGAGATGATGGATTATTTCCCCTATACACCTGGATTTGCCCTTGGCAGTGTTGTATTAATATTATAGTATTTTGAATTAGGTTTTATTTTCATATTTTCAGTTTTCATTTTACTTTATATATATTTTCCTCAGCTTTTTATTCAAGTAGGTGCTTCAACATATTTCAGTTGTTTATTTCAGATTCAGTATTTTCATTCGATATCTATTTCAGTTTTATGTAAGTTAACTTTCAGTTCGTTTTAAGTTAACAAGAACACTGGCACTTCGTTATCAAGTCTGATTTAAAGAGGCACAACTACCACTTTCTGGCCCATAATCTTATATTTTAAAGGCAAAAGTGTGTAATTTCTGCACCACCAGAATTGAATTGCAAAAATAATGGCCGCTCCCCTCATCATACATTGGTCAGGCAAACAAACAGCCCCGCCCATATTGTAATTAATATTCATGAGCCAAACAGAATCTCACAGTTTATGTAATGAACAGCCAACAAAAAGTAAACTTACTGAGGAAAGATGTATACAAGAAGACTAATCTTATATAAAAAGATGCACAATTTTCAATGTTTTAGGCCTAATTATTAAACTTTTATGACAAAAACACAATCTCAGTCAAGTTTATCCATTGCAGCGAGACATTAACACCTTATTGTCAGACCTGATCATTCCTACTGACACCCTTGATGAAATCGCAAAACTGTCACAACGATTCTGTTACTATAATATACTTCGTCATTTTCATTGTGAACATGGTCTGGTTCATCGCAAAATTAAAGGTTTGTATAATTGCTTACATTTCTCCAAGATCAAAAAAAGAAGATCAAAGGCGATGAAGTGGATTAGTAATAAATTTTTTGGTGACCTGTTAATGAGTTGAGTGTATTTTTGCAGTGTGGTGATGTGATTCAAACAGGTATGCAGAGCACACAGTTCAAATTGATCAAAATCTTGAGTAAAGAGAAAAGTGGGATTTATATAGCAAACCAATTATTTAATACGTTTGAAGATGACTTTCGTTTTCAGTGTTTGCAATAATTATTAATATTTGAGAGGTAAACATTTTATAAAAAAAACAAAACGACATTCCCATTAAAGATTTTTCTTTCCTGTTAAGATTTAAGCTAAATAAGATGTCTTTGATATGACCCTTTAGGCAAAACAAAAAGTATTTTACGCAACTTCAAAGTTGGCATGGAATTTAAATCAATCAATGAAATGACATATCTATTTTGTAAATGCATATTATAAGTCTTACTGCAAACAAATCATCCATGTATGTTAATTTTTTCCCTTTTTACCTTTGGATGTTCAATCCAAAATTCATGTTCAATTCCCACATTTCAAAATTCAATCAACAGCCAATGGATAGAACCAAGTCTCCATCCTTTTTTTCCCCCCCCAATAATCCATTGAACTCACAATACGGGAGTTCCTTTCTCTTTGGAGTGTTACAACTCTTGGTGCATAAAGAAGATCTGTAAAGTGGCAAAAGACTAAAGTCTCAAATCCAAAGAAAAATTCTTTATAAAAGTTAAGAGTCAACAACGCCTACCTAAAATGGCTCGTTCTAACGCCCCCACATATCTACCTCACGATGGGGGAAGATTTGCATAACACCGCCCAAAATTCACGCAAAGAAAGAAGGCGTAACTTATATTCTCGCCGTATTGTTGCTGCCGCCATGTCGTTAAGGCGCTGTGTTTTGTTGTGAAAGCAAAATTACTTTGTTTGTTCTTCCAAAAGAGGGACGATATCCGCTTCGTCATGCCTAGAACCTGTGCTGGTCGCTGAGGGAATACATCAACTTCGTGCTGTGGATCGCCGGATCCCCGCAAGCCCGCCGGACGCTCCTTCGTCAAATCCGCCGGCCGTTCCTCACTCAAAGCCGCCGGCCTCTGCTCACTCTAGGCCGCTGTGTGTGATGCTGTGTGTTTTGTTGTGAAAGCGGAAATACTTTGTTTGGTCTTCCAAAAGAGGGACCAACTAGAAATCAGTGGTTAAGTTATATCTACAACACTGTTCCAGAACAGTTCAAAACAAATATTAATTTGTGTGCAGCACATTTTATGGAAGACTGTTTACTGATCCTGGGAGAGTAGCCTACAATGTCGGCTGTTCTGACTCACAGTCTGTAAGTACCTTTTTTATATTTAAAGGTTTTGTCACTGATGATTCAAACGTGAGTTTTGTGGCGTGTAGAGTAGCACTTGTTGTTTGTCATTTCTCAGATCAAATGCAGACATGGTTTTATGTTACGCGGCGCGATGCAACGCAACAAAAGACAGTATAAGTCATTATAATAATTAATTATGTCCCCACTGGATGTAACAAATGCCTAGTTTATAATGGGTTTTCATATTTTTGAATCATCGCTCCGGTAGGCTTGCCGCGATAGACGGTGCTGTTAAGCCGCACACGGTTCGTCACTTTCCCACTTGCTCACCGACCCCCACCGTCGTTTGATTTTTTATAGTAATAAAAATAATTTAGTTCAGTAAAAGAAAAGACACTACAATTAAAAACAGAACGCGGATGCACAATGCAGCATGCCGAACGACAGTTGCATCACAGATCAGATTTCATTTATCACGTGAGGAGAGTCAAGCTGAGTGACAAGAAGAGTGGGGTGAGACAGATAAGACGATCGCGGATTATTTAGTTTCGAAACGAGATGCAAAATCGCCTGTTTGGCAATATTTTGGATTTCGAAAAGGTTGTTGACTTTTGCCGTTTATCTAAGGTTGATTTTGGAAGTTTTTTTAAACATTATTTTTTTTATTTAATTGGTTCCACATTGTTTGCTATTTTTTACTATTATTTAAATACTTTGTGTCGTTTATTTATTTTATTTGACATTCATTTGGCTAATAAACATTCTACGTTTCTTATCTATTTGGTTATATATTATACATGTTTAATTACTTCCAGTTTTGTATAGGCTACCTATTTGTTATTTTATATTAGGCATAGCCCTATAGCATGGTGTATTTTTATTTGTTTTGTTAAGAAAAGTTCTATCGCTTTTATATAATACGCTAAAGTGAGTTGACGTTGTATGTTGTTGTTGCATTCAAGCAATTGACGCCGAATCGCGGCTAATTTAAAAGTGAAAGTAAAATGCACACAGGCATTTACAAGCCATTTAAAAGCAAAGGAAAGCGAGGAAAAGAGGGAAAAATTCAAACTAACTAAAAACGAAACAGAGGGCTTTATGTTCGAATTGCGCTATTTGAAAATGAAAGTAAAATGCGCACGCCGCTTTTACAAGCTTTTTAAAAGCGAAGGAAAGCGAGGAAAAAGGGAACGCCCCCCGCCCCGCTCCCACGGTGATACCGGTATTACCGGTGCTGTCACACGTCGATTAACCGCTGGGAAAATTTCCTCACCGTCACAACCCAACGCTCCGGCCTGACAGGGCATCATCACAATATGGTATGGGCGTAACATTTCCATCACACGCTTAAGATATTCGGCCAATCACAACGCACTAGAAAGCTGGCCAATCAGAGCACACCTCACATTTTCAGACCGATGAGCTTTGTAAAAATCGACGAGTTTCAGAAAGGCAGGGCATAGAGGAGCAAACAATAATGTACAGTATGTGGAAAAAAAAAAATTTTTTAACCTTAAACCGCATAAACAAATTTAATTACACCAAATACACAAAATAACGTTATTTTTAGCAGCATCATATGACCCCTTTAATGAAATTACTCGAAATTGTATTTATTTATTTATTTTTTAGTCTTACATTTTAAACTTATATGCTGGGCCCCACAAAAAAATCAATTATAAGGGCAATTACTGAAAAGTATATATATATAAAATATATATATATAATATTTTTTTTTTCAGATAGTTGCCAAGACAACATTTCTCATTTTTATTTAGTTTACTTGATGTACTAAAGCAAATAAACAAATAAAATCATAAGAACTATAATCATTACAAAAAAAGAGAAAGAAAGAAAAAGACACTAAAATGACACAACACACGACAAAATTACTAAAACTATTACTAAAATTAAAATGAAAACAAAAAATGTAAACGTTTTAATTAATGTAACATTAATTAAAAAAAAAAGTTTCTCAATGATACTGAAATATCACTGCCAAGAAACATGACAAAATCACAGTATATATTTTGTCAGCATGTGCCAGACAAAAAAACAAAACAAAAATAAATAAAACAAAAAAGACTATTTTAAGGCAGAAGTGTTTATTGACGAAGACAACTGAGCATTGAATATGAATATGCATGTAATACATTAGCTGAGCATTCTCCAAATAAAGGTCAACACAGTCGTATGACACAAATATAGGTTTTTCAATGAGTAATTTTTACATTTTTAATACCACCTGCTGCCACTTCACCAGCAACATCAAATAGTAAAGGATGATTCACAGCTGTGACATAAAATAAAGACTATACTGGAGACCTTCAACTATGTTCGGCCCGTACTTCCTGTTCCAACAGGAAATACTGTGCATGGCTTATATAATGTTCAAGTGAATGCAGTTTTAACAGATTTTTGTCCCTCGTAACAATTATTTGGATTGATACGGCGTCACAAAAGGTGCATGGGTTTATTTTTACTCCCTGTAATTACGCGTCTATGAGACTGAGTCACACGCGCAGATCTGAAACTTACACAGCAATCCTACAATCAGTGACAATGAGGGTTTTCAGCACCGGCAGTCTAATGCCAGAGATCTGAGTGTTAAGTGATTAAACATTCGTCTCGTGAGAGGAGTCTGTCCCTCGCGCTCATTCACGTCAGTCCGTTGAGCACACAGCCCATTCATACACACATCATGTACAAATTGCCTTCCCATTCACTATATGCAAAACAAACTGTGAAAGGCACCACTGAATGTCCTGCTTATCAACACAACCCTTCTGAAAGACTAAAGCTTCCTTTTGGAGGCTGAATGACATTTCTTTGTGCCTCTGCTCATCTTCTCCCTCCCTGTAATAGTGATCCTCAATCCAATAGCATCAAACTCCACACCTCGTCTCAAAGGCCTCTGAAGTTTCCTCCCTCGGCGTCCCAGAGGGCCACGCGTGCCCTGATGGTTCAGGAGGACAATCAGAAAACGGGATCAATCAGGGGCTGAAACAGGAGGAGGTGAAGCACCTGGACCCCCGTCACTGGAGCCGCTCATCTGGAGGGGAAAAACAGCAGAGAACAACACTTAAAAAAACACACATACATCTGTGCTGGTATCTGCGTGCATTTAATTATGGGTATCAATTAGGGTTAAAATTACTTTCAGGAAATTGTTTACTTGCACAATAAAACTGAAATTAATTAGCAACAGTGTTAGGTATCATGTTTAAAACTATATATTACTTTGCAAACTAATTTGGAATAATTCAGTTTTTTGATGTTTTTGAAAGAAGTCTCATATGCCCACCAAGGGGCTTTCACATGATCCTGCAGAAATAAATAATACAAAATCTTATCAATGTGGTGCTTGTTTTTGAGCAGCAAATCAGCATATTACAAAGATTTCTGAGGGTCATGTGACACTGAAGACTGGAGGAATGATGCTGACAATTCAGCATCACTTTACACTTTAACATATATTCACATAGAAAACAGTAAAAAATATTTCACATTATTACTGTTTTTTTATTTTTAACAAAAAAAAGGCAGCCTGGGAGAGCGAAGTGACTGTCTTTTCAAAAACATTATAAAATCTTAATTATTCCAAACTTTTGATTGGTAATGTATTTGTGAATTATCATGTATTTGCATGTAAATAGATGCATGTGCAACAGAGGGTGTGAACAAAATATATCGAAAGCACTGACTTCATTGATTCGTCATTACATAATTGCCGTTAATAACTGCTTTATAGACTGCCTACGCATGTTAATGGAAACTGCTGTATCATAAGCTCAAACAGCTCCACTCTGACGATCTCCCTGCTGTAAACCATGCTCTTCATTAACATTTATTTCTAATTAGAGAAGGATACACGCACTGCCCCCTAGGCGACCTTAAAAAAAAAAAAGTGTTAGACTGCGTTTTCAAATCTAATTTGAAATGCTTCAGGAGTTTAAATTAAAATACTCACCTAAAGCATTGAGTGGGCCCACATATTGCCTTTTGTGGGAAACCATATCTGTCAATTTTCACCCACCAAAAGTCCTATAAAAAATAAAAAACAGGATATTTTACTTTTAAAATATATGTTTTATATTTAAAACTACCTTATATTGTGACTAAAGAAAAGAAAAGTCCATTGTTTAATGAAAACTTTTCTTCATCATTACAATTTTATATATATATATATATATATATATATATATGTGTGTTGTGTGTGGTGTGTGTGTGTGTGTGTGTGTGTGAATTATTTACGGGAGTATGCTGAATTAAAAAATTTAAAATTATATTTAAAAAAATATATTTAAATAAAATATTTAAAAAAAACTAAATCTTTAAAAGATGATTTCAATAGTTAAAAAAACACATAAAGCAATAAATAAATATCAAGTACTACAATGCTGATCTAAAGAGAAAATGCCATTGAGAAAAATAGAAATTTTAAAATCATCTGTATGCATTACATTAATGAAGTTTGGGAGCAATTTCATGAAAAGTTGGGGGATGCATTAAACAGGGGTGGTGAGTGCGATTTCACTTTTGTAGGCATAGTTAGTGTGTAATGTTGCGTTTGAGCATAAAAAATATCTGCAAAATTACAAAGCTCAAAGTCCAATTCAAAAGGAGATATTTTATTTAAAGCTGCAAGTTAATGCCTACAAAAAACGGCTGGTAGGGACTACAACAAGCTACTTCCTGGGTTTGTGACGTAACAAACCCAGATAACCCCACCCTCGGGAAAAGGCAGCAAGGGGGGCGAGCCCATGCTGCTTAGAGAAGAGGAAGAGAAAACTAGAGGTGCACGTAAAAATCTGTTCATATATGAAATGCGATTCTGTCTTCTAACGATTCTAATGGATTCACAAGTTTCAAAATCAATGTTTTAAAGCAGCGGTTCTCAATACTGTTCCTGGTGTTCCCCTGATCTGCACACACTCTGCATCTCTCTATCTCTCTCTCGCTATATCATATCAGCTCGCTCCAACAATGACACTGTACATTATACACTTATTTCACATAGTCTATGAGAAGCTTAAACATGGATGCGCAGTTGAGTGCCGTACTGTATTAAAGCTTTAATTCAGATAAAACCGTATATTAGAAGCTAACATAAGCAGTAGCATTTACAAAAGCGTATCTAAAAGTATGAGACAACAAACAAAAAAAACATAGGCCTACCATTAAAATCCATGCTTGCACAGGTTCCTGCACGATCATATTAAATAAACTTCCTCTGCTTATCAAACGGGTCAAATGATAAGCGATTATTAAGGATGCCTTTGTTTACAGTACAACAGGAAGACATGCCGCTGAGGTGAGGGGCCAGGACGTTTTAGACGGCACCTAGAGCGGTTTAAGCCAATCACAACACACTGCGGTGCTAAACAATCAGACGCCCCGCCTAATTTGAGGGGAGGGGCTTCATAAAGAAGGCAATTATCAGGTGTTTCTCAGAGAAGGGACAGCGCGGTGGAAATAAAGGTCAATATGTGAAAAAATACTGTTTTTAAAAAACAAATAAGCATTAACATGTTAGAGGAACCCCATAACCAAATCTAAGCCATAGAAAAAAAAAAACCAGGACCAACCTTTAAATTCATCAAAGTTACAGTAACTTTGTACAAAACGTTTCTATTAAACAAATAAACACTATTCATCAAGCATCCTAAAAATTTTTTAGGACACTTAAGAATGGAATATATGATGCTGAAAATTCAGCTTTGCAGTCACAAGAAATAAATTACATTTGAAAATATAATAAAATACAAAGCAGTAATTTTAAATTGTTATAATATTTCACAAAATTACTGTTTTTACTGTATTTTTTATCAAATAAATGCAGCCTTGGGTGAAAATAAGACAAGTCTTTTTTAATTTGACCTGACCCAAAACTTTGAACAGTAGTAGGCGATAGTACACCGTGTGAAAACATGTTCTCGATACGCTTTTGGGAGATTCACCCATCTGCAATAAGAGCGAACAATGTTTAGTCACGTCTGTACCGGGCAGCTCTGCCTGCTCTATTGTGCCTGCTTCATGCTTTAAAAATACACCTGCAATCTCATCGGGATAAAACAGTTGACGATTGTTCCTAGGAGATTCCTGCTCTTGTCTCTACCTTAACCGAGTCGGATTTGCGAGACAGGGCCATAAGCTCCTGACAGCAGTGAGCAGCTTTCTTTTCAGTCGTGTAACAATGCCTAAAGCGATACGGTAGGTATGTCACAGATACATCATGTGACGCCAAAAACTACATGGCCACCTGCTCGCTTGACAGAATGCAAAGCGGCTCAGCCGACTTCATCCAGCAGGCTTTTCGGGTCCCTGCTGATGTTGTGGTCGCACTATATCCTGCCAGCTTTACTAGGTCTCCACTTGTGCACATGTATGGATCTGAGGGTTTACAGGAGATGATTTGGATCTCAGATGTTTGGATCCTGAGATTCTGGAAGGGTGATAAACAAGAGCGTGAGCCTATACGTCCATTTCGTTCATAAATGCAAAAATAAAAAAAGACATGCATAATTGTAATTCCTTAGAGGTCTAAGCTGGACTAATGGATTGCAGGCACTGTGTCACTAACGGCTGAACTCTCGTTCATGTGTGTTCTTACCAAAGGTCCATAAAGACGAAGAAAACGACAGCAGATCCGGTCGACTCCTCGGGCCGGCTGAGAGGCATGTGGGGCACTGTTTCATTGATTTTCCTCACTTTAATGGATTTCATTGGGCCTTCTCATGATTCCACATTAATATTTCATTACTTGTGTCTTCCATTTCCTGCGCTATAACAGCAGCAGGCTAGCTTACAGTGAAGTGCTTTGGGTCGATGGACTGCTACCAGGAACCAGCCAAATCCCTGAAACACCCTGAGGATCTCGTCTACACCCAAGAGACCAAACTCGTGATTCAAAACAACAAAAAGGGCAAAAAAAGAATTGGTTGAAGACATTAGCCAACAGCGTACGAAAACAACCCTGATCAGCAATGGGACTCACAAGGCCGTGCTTGTGAATAAATAACCTTGTGTGGTTCTTCATGTGAATATTTCAAACGATCCCTGCTGCTCCTGAAAACTATGTGTCCTTTTTAGATAGGAAAATCAACAACGCAGTTGCATTTAATATTATATTATTGGGTTGAGGTCAATTGCGGACGGTAATGTATTTGAGTGCGATAGCGCAAACTAAAGCGATCAGACACATACAGGTCAGATGTGCTGCTGGCTCAGCACACCATGCAAAGACACTTTTCTTAAAAATCCTTTCAAGTGCTGCTTCAAAGGATCCAATGTCAGTAAAGTAAAATAAAATAAAATAGCAAAGTGCTGAAAATTGAGTTCAACTAAAACGCCTTAAAAAATTAAGAGCTTTAAAAAAAGGTTTTTTTTTTTATTAAAGACAGCTTACTGCATGTCTTTAACTTTGGAGAAACAAGGAATAGATTTCAGAATCATCCTAAAAAACATTAAAACGATGTACATTAACATCTATAACTGTCACCTCTTAACCCAGTAACATAGTAAATGAAAAACTAAGAACATTTTTTGATTTTGGAATACCCATTTAAAACTACTAATATTATATATATATATATATATATATTATATATAGATAACATACATCACTTGAGCGGAAATTATCACATATGCAAGTTAATGCGGGTATGTGAATTGGTAGTGAAATCTGTGTAATATTTAAATGTAGATCACCTTATTGTCCTGCTTACCATTAAATATGATAACTTCAGATGTATTGTGAATTTATTATACATTTGTTAGATTTACAAGACACCCTATTTGCCTCAATAAGACATTTGACTGATTATCATTAAGTCATAATTATACTTCAAGCCAAAATCGTAACATAGCTAAGAGTCAAATATAAATAGACTCCGGTCACCACATATTAACTCAAAGTTCACTTATCACAGTTCTCCAACAGCAGATATCAGCGGACTGCTCAGATTACGCCAGTTGTTGACAAGTACAAACACAAAAACCTGTATAAATGGCCAATTTCTAGGAATTGCCCATCACCTTGAAAGCAGGCGGTCCAGTCAATTAAGTAACTCTAAAGCCTTTCTGCACAGATAGTTGGTCAGCAGGAAAGCGTTGGGAGATCTGTCAGGCTTCGACAGACAGGACTGCTGTGGCTTGATCAGTTTCGATTCTCTCATTCAGACATTGAGAAATGTGCTAATTAAGTGTTAGTCTGAAGAACAATGCGTTATAAATAATTAACAAGTTTCTGAAAACAATAATGCTGGTTAATTTTCCAGCATCATGTAGATCTATATTAAACAGCATAAATGCCACAAACAACCTAATTTACATACTGGCATAGGGTGAAACTAAATGAAGACTGCATTCACGTCGGTTAAATGCAGCAACAATGTCTCAGCAAGCGTTTAATATGCACTGCACTGACTGTTTTCCCTCAAGCAACTTCCCACAGCACGAACTCTCATGTTTCATGATAAGATAAGGTTGTTTTTCTTTGACCACACTGCCACCTAGTGGTTATTCTAAGCTTCTTCACAGTCGAGCCTCATTTGAAATTTGGAAAGATGGATGTGGTTGCCTGGTTACCACTTTAACCTTCAACTTGTTTTGTAGGGAGGACTGAGATGGAAAGGTAACTATGGAGACAGGATTTATGCTCAGCAATACGAAATCATGACATTGATTTGAACACTGAATGCAGTTTGGCAAATAATGATGGATGTATATCAGGTAAACAAGCACATGTAACGTTTACTTTTTTTATATGCATACATGTTTCGCATACAGAGAGAAAAAAAAGACTTCTAGAAAAACAGTATTACAAAAAAGGAGAGATAACAGAGGGTAAAACAACAACATGATTAAAAATAAGCAATGACAAATTACTGTTCAGTGCAAAGGGTTGTAGTGTTGGCGAGTGGACTTTTAAACCCCATCAAGTAAAATCAAAAAAATAACACTTGTTTCAGGTTCATACGTTATTATGTGTTTCAAATCACTGGATATTTTTGAAAACCTTTAGAATAGCACTTGTTTCAAACGTGTTGGCTCAATGGGTTACACTGATTTAGCAAATAGTCATTCCAGTGGAGGGCAGTCGAAAACCAGCTAAGGCTTAAAATGACATTCCTGCGTACAAACAAACAGTCACACAAGCTTAAACCATAGTGTTCGTAACGTTTACAAACATTAGTGCGTCTGGATCGGTACAGTACTCGTTCAGTAAGTTAGGTATGGTCACACGACCTTTCTGTTAGTGCTGCAGATGCATATTTATAACAATATACAATAAAAATGCAGTGGCCTCAAGACTAACTTCATTTTTTCTAGCTTACCTGATGTTACATGGTTAAAGAGGTAGATGCCGTCAGTCACGACACAAACGCCTCACCTGAACTGAACATACTGCCATGTCAAGTACTGTTTTATTTCTGAAAAACAAAATAAAACATCAAGGGTTTGTGAAACGGACAGCGGATGTAATAATGGAGGGAAGAACGGGTACTGAATGTGTTACGGAGTAAAAAGCCACTAATAAATTATTATACATGAATTCCGGGACAAACAGACCTTAATGATGAAACGAGTGTAAAAACATTTTTAGAGTGAATTGAATGCGACAGTTCAATGATGAATGGATTTGTGAAAAAATTCACACAAATTTGAGTTTCAAAAATGAGGCCCAGTACATTTTACGTCCATTATAGTGAACCACTGGAAGGAGACATCAGTCAAATTGCTTGTGCATGCAATAATATAAAACATTTTAAATAGAATAAAATGGAAAGTTTTTAACACTTCTGAAATAAATTTAAAACCCCTTGACAGAAAACTCGTTGGCAAGTTTATAAAACTACTTTTCTGGGGACGCTATATAATTCCCAAAACGTTTCAAGGAAACGCTGATCAAGTGGACTGTGTGAGAGTATTAAAGTAAAAAGGTACATCTATCCTAAAATCATAACAGGCATCAAATCTGTTTGGAACGTTCTAGAGTTGGAACTGAAGTGTTAAGGTGAGTCTCTAACAACCACGATAACCAGGTGCTCCTCCTCAAGTTTCCCAAGAGTTTTCAGAGCAGCCTGGAGATACTGCTGCGAGAAGTCACATGGAGGGAAGGCGTACAACATGCCACCCATCTCTCGTTCTTTGGGGCCGCCGAGGGGCAAGCCGATGACCCCTGCTGCCTGCTTGTTCCTGAGGTACGTCACCAGGTTGCGGAGAAGGCGCTGTTGAAGGCCCGGTTCTGGAAGAGGGGCATCTCGGTCCATGGGCCCCTGGACGGCGAGGAGGACAGCGTAGCCGTCCGGGCTGCCTATCTTAATGCGCCGCGTCACCTCGTCTAGTTTGGGCTGATCCAACCTCAGCCGCTGAGCGATTTTAAGCTGTGTGATCTTTGAACCACCTGCTTGGTTGTCTCTCATGAGGGCATGGAGAAAGTTCACGCCTCCCTCGAGCATGTGCATGTTTGTGGGGAAGCAGCTGTTTTTAAGAACGAGAGAACCGTGCCACACGCGACTCAAAGTCTGGGCGTATTCGGAGAGCGTGCTGGGCTTTTTGGAGTTTGTTTTGGACTTGTCTGTCTGCGAGTCAGGGTCGCTCGCATTTTTGCGGTGATTGCGATCACGCTCGTCCTTTCTTGGATGTAAAGGTTCGTCCTGCGCAGGACGTTCGTCGCTGGAGTGTCTGCTTTTGTCGGGGGTGTGATCAAGAGGTTCTGAGGTGGAGTCCGGGAGACGGCCGCAGCCCCTGTCAGGGCTGTCTTCGGGAGTAGACGGCACCCCGCCTCTAAGCTTTGACCTCCCACGTTCCTCTGCCGGACGGTCAATGGGACTGAGGCTCCTTCGCTTGCGCCGCTCCTCCCAGTTTTTCCCACGTTCTAGCTCTCGCTCCTTTACCCAGCACTCCCTGCTGCGGCTACGACTGCGCTGCCTGACCCGCCCAAATGCCTCCGGAGGGTTTGCTCGCCGCTCAACTCCTTTCGGCGGACTCCAGTCTCGGTCCGAAAGGCGCTCTCTTTCTCGCTCCGCGGACAGGGGGTGTGACGGTGACCGAGCCCTCGCTCTCAGTTCTCTCTCTAGGCTGTGGTGGCGTCCGTAACCATCAGCTAGAAGTTCGTAATGTGGAGGCGGGAGCAAAGGCGGCTGGTATTGTTGAGGGTACGCCCTAGTCTCCTCAGCTTTAGCAAAATCCACACGCAGCCGACGATTCGGACCGCCCAGAGGGAAGCCGCGCATTTGCGCACAAGCAGCCTGTGCTGCATCCAGACTCTCGTAATGAATGTAAGCAAAATTATCTCCTTTCACGTAGTCTATAGTGCGAATACTCCCAAAGCGATCAAACTCGCGGGCTAAAGCTGCCAGCGAGGTATTCGGGCCAAGTCCGCCCACCCAGAGCCGAGTCGTCGGATTGGCCTTCCCGTATCCGATCTTAATCGGGTTGCCGTTAATCATACGTCCCTGCATCGGCCCATCTGTTTGGCCGCGTGTCTTTTCACTTGTATGCAGATGACACTCAAATCTATCTGCCTTTGAAGCGTACTAACAGGAAAGGTTTAGAAACCTTGTCTAAACGATATGCGATCCTGGATGCCCTCAAATTTTTTACACCTAAATGCGAGTAAAAAGGAAGCAATTGTGTTTGGGCCCTCTGTGGGGCCAATCTGCACTCTTACATCAAACGAACTGTGAAAAATCTGAGAGTCCTTTTGGATTCCTCTTTAAAGTTTGATCAACACATAATCACAGTAGTTAAGTCAAGCTTTTTTCACCTGAAACTTCTATATAGAGTTAAGTCTTTTCTATCCTCCAAAGATCTTGAAAAAGTTACATATGCCTTTGTTCTATCCCGCTTGGATTATTGTAATTCTTTATACACTGGAATATCCCAGTCCTTTATTACAAGACTTCAAATGGTTCAAAACGCTGCAGCCAGATTTCTAATGGGAGTCCGCAAACGCCAACATATTACTCCTATTTTAATGGCTTGCCGGTGTCATCATAGAGTGATTTGCGACAAATATTGTTGTTGTTTTTAAGGGGTCATTCGGATGCCCATTTTCCTTAAGTTGATATGATTCTTTAGGGTCTCAATGAAAAGTATATACACATAATTTGGTTAAAATTTCTCAATAATAGTGTAAAACAACACCCCTTTTACCCTGTCAAAAACAGCTCTGCAGAAATCAACCCGTTTTCTGCATGTTGCTTTAAATGCTAATGAGCACTGCTCACCCCCATGACTCTTCTGTGGAGGGGATGAACGTGCTGGGGAGTGTATGTTTACTTTAGCCGCATTTAGCATGAAACTTGCTAAATGCACATTGTTAGGAAACGCGATTGAGAACGAATATAAAAAAAGAACGCTTATACTCAATTTAGATGTAAGTGACAGCTTGGATCAACACAAATATTTGCGCGAACATAAAAAACCATTTAGGGAGATCGGGGCGCATTCCCTCGACACACAAAAGGTAATCCGCTGCGTCTTCAGCAAAGCTCAGATGTCGGGAGTAAATGACGGAATGCTAGTTCATTATTAACTCCAACAAAAGAAACTAATCGCTTAGGAGTCTGTCTGTCTAAATTCTGCTCCGGACAGTGTAGAAACAATGGTGGTCTGACTGTTACAGCTCACTCAGGGTGGGTCTTAAGGTAAGACGGCACTGTCAATCAACAATTGTGGGAGCGGCCTTTGTCAGTGTGACGTCACACAGACAAGAAGCTGAGAACGGCCTGATTTGAAAAAAGGGGAATATTTTTATGAGGAGTTAAATAAAAACCATCCCCCCCCCCCCCTCCCACCCCCCCCCCAACCCCCCCCCCCCCCCCCCCCCCCCCCCCCCCCCTGGGTGGATTTATCTTATAGGGTAGATGTGTACCCACACTGCTTTCCAAAACAATTTATGTTCAAACACTGTAAAAGTGAATGTATGCATCCAATGATTCCCTTTTAAAGTCGAAATGGGCTTGAGCCACATAGCATTATCTGAACTTAGTATACTGTTAGTGTATGAACAGGTCAGGAAGGTGTCTACGGTCACAAAACGTTACTCTCTGGACCAGCCTCGAAACATTGGGTGCAAGCGATAGGGATAGGTGCGTTCGCGTGTTGGTACTTGGAGATCCGCCTGCCCCTTATCTTCTGAGTCCCTGGCCTATCTACTGAGGTTAAAATCTAAGTTAAAATGTAATCTTATTCCCGGCATTTAACAAATCTAAGTTTTTATTCATATGTGTTACTGTTTGTTAAATTAATGTGAATTAAATAAATTAAAGTTATAATGCTTTAAAAATAGAAGAAAAAAAATTAACAACGGTTATAACTGTAATAATAATAATAATAATTACATTATATACCAATTGCATGCACATGTATTTATTGAGAAAAGCCCCCAAATGAAAATAATTCAGAGTTAGTATACAGTTAGCAGTAATTTTTATTTATATTTTTTGGGTGATTTATCATTTATGTCATTTATTATAGCCGTTTCACTCTTTGCACAATGTGATCTCATTAATCATATGTACATTTCTATTCACGTTTGGAAAGACATTATTAACATTGCCAATTTAAAGTGTAAGCCTTTTAAATATAAACAACTTTAGAGATGTAAAAAAAATTGAATAATTTTAGGCTTGTGAAATATTTAATTAATGGAATTAATTGGGTTGGTTTTATTGAATTTATATAAATTACATTAACATATTGTTTATTCGCACTGCATTTATTGAATGCATATACCTAATTTGATATTATAATGGTTTCTTCAGTTCTGTCTGATTTAGAAGGATTCCATCACTTTGCCAAAGCCTAAACCTTAAAATGCTCAAATGAATAAAAATGCTGTCATCATTTAATTTTTATATTCTTCCTCTAGGACAGCTGCAAAATATAAAATATAAAATACATTTGTGCATTATATTCAAAGACTTTAGAAGTTAGAACTAAGCTATATGATTGTCCTGTAGAAGTAATTTAACTCTTCAACATCCATACATCCACCATCACACTCAAACAGGGCATCTTATGCTTATTAACTATGAACATTTAGCTAAATACATTTTTGAAACCAATATGAAAAGCTATTGAAGCAGTATTTAATAAAGATTCAAGGAATGTGGACATATGCTTTCATTCCAATCTCCATCTGTTACATGACAACAATTGCTGTTCATTCCTTTATTCACATTCATGGTTTACTATTCGAGATCACAGAAATTAAATCTCAGTTGTTTAGATTATACTGTTTAGACTACATTGATTACAATGTATGGTTATAGTTCATAACAAATAGCAAAAAGGACAGTGACTGCTTACTGCTTGATTTGATTCCCATACAAACAGTGAGGTTTTGTTGAAGACATGGGAGAGCTGCATCTGACCTGTTTTATTTGCTCTTACCAAATGGTTCTCCAGCTGCTTTGATCACCAGGACAAAATAAAATAATAAGAATGTTTCCTGTCTGTCCTTTGTTGAACCACACAGATTTACACTCCATTGTCATAAAAAGAAAAAGGCAATGGCAGTGGTTTCTGACACCATGGGGCTTTTGTTCACATTAGGGAGTTGATTTCTATGCCAAAGGACCTCAGCGATACCCAGCTGGTGGTACTTCAGTATGTTAAACCTATTAAACAGAAATCATAACACATAAGACCTTTATCCTGTAGTTTATATGACATTAATATTTCAAATACAAAAACTTATTCTCTTGTTTTTCTGCTCTCTTCTAAGCATCTTCTTTTTCACCTACAGTATTAGCGGTGTGTTCCAGGCATTCACTAAGATGTCAGTATTTCCACTTTAGTTGCAGGAGCCCGAACATGAGAAACCTCAGTAAACATGCACACAAAGACATCAAGGAATTCAAGTTACTCTGTGTGGTGTTCAGCAAAGACCAGAGAACTATTTTAGTCTCAACACAAGTAAAAAGGTGTTCTCACAGGCCATTCGGAACCATCTGCTATTGGATGTTCAACTTTGTCCCATCAGACACATAAAAATGAAATATGATCTATTCTCACATCAACATCTGTGAACAAGTTTTTGAACAATCTTCTTGCAAGCCATCTTCTGGGTGAAAATGATAAGAAATGTCCAAGAGATTAAAAAAAGGACGCCTGTGGAATCACTCATTAGTCTGATAGGATTGTTTCATCAGTTTCACAGATTTATAATGAATGGTGTCAATGATTCATTACAGTACAGTAATTATTGTTGGCTCTTACGATAAATTGCTTCAGATATTCCTCACTTGAAGGTCTTTTTGGATAAAAGCAAATTAAATAATTAGGTGAGATTATAACACTGTAATAATACTTTTATAACAGACCAATAACAACACCTTTGTGTAAACTCCATATAAAACTGAAGCATGTTATGTCCACTTTTAGTCACAAAGAACAAGACTTTTGTTTTCTAAGGGTTTAAGTCCAGCTGTCATGTGCTAAAACTAAGACTGGGGATATCTTATTTTGTCATATCATAATTCTCAGCCTGATCTATGCAAAATGCTTCCTGTGTCCCATGATCCGCCCATCTCATAATCTTATAATTTTGTGTTTTTTTTTTCTGATATTTTTTGATTTTTGTTGGTTTTTTGTATTTTTTAAAAATTTTTAAAATTCATTTTTTTTTTTGACCGAGGAGTGTCTCTGAAAGCTGACAGCTGACCGAAGGTCACAAGAAGGGACAGAAAAGCCCATTTGAATTCATTTATTCAGCAAGTGTGTGCAGAGCTCCCTCTCTAGAGAAACTGGAAGCTGCTGTTAGCCTGAATGAGATGATGACCCTGACGTCAGGTGCTGCAGCTCAGAGAAAGTCCCAGAATTAGACCAATGACTTATGAGTCTCAATGAACACTTTACTTTCCTCGAAAACTCACAGAAATCATTCAAAAAAAATTTTTTTTGAGTTTGTGTGAATACACA
The DNA here is from genome assembly GCA_018155175.1 of Sinocyclocheilus anophthalmus. Taxonomy (NCBI): domain Eukaryota; kingdom Metazoa; phylum Chordata; class Actinopteri; order Cypriniformes; family Cyprinidae; genus Sinocyclocheilus; species Sinocyclocheilus anophthalmus. The sequence continues at coordinate 159,622 of JADLZN010001517.1, read as the reverse complement.
TTTCACGTGGAAATCTAATCTGAAATGTTTATACACTGATCAGCCACAACAATAAAATCACCTACCTAATAGAATCGGCTAAAACACATCTCTTCCATCTCTATTTAAACCTCTAACTCTAGCACTCTCTATTCTAAATCTATTCTTAAAAAAATATTTTTTGTAAAAAAAAAAAATATAAAACTTGTTTCCAAGTCTTTTTGTATTCCATCTCTTCTCTTTCAGGTATTAAACAATATACAAACGCAAAAAGGACTAAATCAACTTAGCTCGATCCTCTTTTTAGTTTGTTTTCTTTTTATGTGATGTTTTAAACTTGCTATGTGTACTGTGTTAGGCTAACTGAGACTTGTTATAGCATTTGCATATCATTTTTCTTTTGTTGATTTTGATTGCTTCCAAGTCACTTTGGATAAAGCGTCTGCTAAATAACTAAATGTAAAATGTAAATGTAAATATTAGGTAGGTCCCCTCACATGCAAAACAGCTGGATGCATTGACCTCACATAGCACTTGAAGGGGCTCTGGGTATCTGGCACCAAGATATACGCCGCAGATTCTTTAAGTTTTGTTGGTCCAGCACATCCCATAGATGCTCAGTCGGATTGAGATCTGGGCAATTTGAAGGCCAAGGCAACACCTTGAACTCATGTTCCTCAAACCATACCTGAAAATTTTTTGCAGTGTGGCAGGGTGCATATCTGCTGAAGGAGGCAACTGCCATCGGGGACAAGCACCAATTGCGATGAAGAAGTGTACTGCAACAATCTTTAGGTAGGTGCTATGAGTTAAAGTAACATCCACATGAATGCCACAATCCAAGGTTTTCCGGCAGAAGATTGTCCAGAGCATAACACTGCCTCCATCGGCCTGCCTTCTTCCCATAATGCATCTGCTGCCATCTCTTCCCCAGGTAAACAACGCACACACACCCGGTCATCCACCATATCAAGATATTAACAATGTACTAACAATGTTTTGTGAAGAAGACTAAAAAAACTATTTGATAGTTTCAAATAATTCAATCAGTCGATAATGTTGGGGATTAAGTTGTGTTAGATGAAGCTGAACAGTGAATAAACACTGGTGAACTGAGATGCTTTTCTAGCAAGGAAACTCACATCCTATACATATGGGATTAAACAGATATACACACACAACATTAACATAATAATAGAAACCACACCTGCACAACATGACACAAATCGCCAGCTTGAAATTCTATCTGCTTTCTAGCCAGTTTTGAGACATTGAGCTTCAAAGTTTTTGCATTCAATATAGCAAAAATGATATGGTGGGGAAAAGCCACTTTCATACAAGAAAATGACAGAGACCCTAAATGTATTCTAAATGTACAATATCAAAATCCTCTAAATTTTTTAAATGGGGATTTTTGGAACAGGTCAAATGCAGATAAAACCTTCTAATTCCGCTTGGAATTAGAAAGTTCTATCTTGCAAAAATTTAATCAAAGCATCATTTTCAAAAACAAAAAAAAAAAAAAAAATGAGGTTTTTAATTGTTTTTAAAACATATAATGTGTTGTAACAATGTGTTGACATGTACGAGAAAGTTACATTTAATGTTTTCTATGACATTTCATATTTTAGAACAAATAATTTTTTTCTTCCTCAAGTTGAGCATAAACACAGAGCTAAATATTTTATGTAGGAACATGATGGTCAAGTAAACATTATTGCAGGAACCATTAGTTTAATAACTAGTTTAATAAGCAGCTACTGTAATATATCTGACCTGGACTTTATTCCACAGAAAGTGGGAGAGGTACAACTACACACTAAAACACAACAAATAACTTAAGCATAAAGAATTTATGTTATTTCAGTTCAGGTTTTCATAACCGTTTTCACAGGTTGTTGTTGTTTTTTTATTTATGTTTCAATTAATAATTAACTATTAGAATTGTGGTTAAATGTATAATTTTCTTTCTTCAGAAACACCAAAGAAGATATTATGGACCCCATTCACTTTCATTGCATGCACACATTTGGTTACACTTTTATTTAAGGTGACCTTGTTACAGTGCAGTTATACAATTATACAAAAGTACCGAGTAATATTAATTAACAACATGTACATAGGGTTGGGGACAAGATTAGAGTTTGGTTTGGTGTTAGTTGCTTGTAATTGTGCATAATGTACTGTTATTACTATAGTAAGTACAAGCAAAAAAAAAAAATGTACAAAGGCCGTCACTGGGGCAGTAATCAGTATCGCCCCAATGGCAGCATTTGTACCTTTTATTCTGAGAGCAAAGGACACTAAAATAAAGTGTCACACGTTTTTCAAAATATCTTTCAAAAGAAAGAAAGTCATACTTGTTTGGAATAATATGAGGATGAGTAACTGATAACCGAACTGATTTTCATTTTGGGGTGAACTATTGCATTAAAACCTGGAGTCAGACTGGTGCATCACTGTGGTAAATGCGTACAACTTTCAAAGGGAAAGCAGAAACCTTAAGTAGTCCCAACAAATTTTAAACATCTGTCAATTTGGTTCTCCTCCATCAAATGATCAAGCTTTCAGTGATGGACCCCCATGGTCAGGTCAACAGCGCTTCCACCATGAAACTAAATTCTCAGTGAGTCACAGAAGCATGGGGCCTCAACTTAATACATGGAGATCTCCTTCATATTACTCCAAACATGTGTGTTGGTTTTTCAGTCCTCTCTGCATGTGGTCGCCGTGAGATTGGGCTGGTTTTGCCCATGTAACAGTCCTGCTCTGTGGTAACTGCTCTGAGAAAACATGGAGCAGGACTAACACTGCGTCCCTATCAAAACCACATGTGCTTGCAATTTCCCCATATGGCTGGTGTTAGAGAGCAGAAGGTATGACCCAGGTAGTTTACATACAGGATTTAGTTTTTCCCTGCAGAGAATGATCTCCTGGTACCTTCACTGGAGTCCAGGAGACATAAATCAGATATTACACATTGCCCTTTGAAAAACATTATAGTTTTTCAACTGTAGATGCTATAGACATCAGTCATTTCAGATGTCTTCACAGCTCTCAATCGATATTAGACATTTCTTCAAAAGGTCAAAGCTCTCCAAACAATTAAGACACAGCCACAGACTATTCATTTGGCACATATATTAGTAAACGCATATACAGTCATTCAGATATTGATGTGTTCTCTATTGACTCTACAGTGGTTTTCAAACTTTTTGATGCCAAGGACTGCCAAATTTGATGATAGTCCCTTCCTAAATCTTCTTTCACTTCCTAAAATAAAATATTTTAAATTAGTACTTTTATTCACCAAGGATGCATAAAATTGATTTTTTTTAAATGAAGTAAAACGATTCATGTGCAAAAGTTTACTATTGAAAAAATGCATCATGGTTTCCATAAAATTATTAAGCAGCACAACTGTTTTAATAATAATAATAATAATAAAAAACGGGTCTTGAGCACAAATCAGCATATTTAGAAGGATTCTTAAAGGGAGATGGACACATCACACCTGGGTGCATCACAGGAATAATATAAATTTTAAAAACATTAAAACTGAATGAAATGGCAATAATATTACAGTTTTTACTGTAGTTTTTGATCAAATAAATGCACGCCTTGGTGAGCATAAAGGACTCTTTAAAATTGGTAAACCTTCCCAAAATCTCCCTACATTTTTGGACGGTAGTGTATACAGCATATTTTATTGTAAGAAAAAAAATCATAAAGATAAAAACATGTAAGGAGGGTGTTATTATAAAGTGTTGCATTAAAAGACAACAAAATTATTTTTGTTTCTGAAATTAAATAGTTGTCTTTATACTGCCCTTGTACTAAAGAAAAATGTTAAAACATTATCTGGAACATTTTTACTTTTTAATTTTTAAAAAAACTTAAAAAAAACAAAACATATTTTTCCTAGTGAATATGTTATTATGGTCACACTTTATTTTAAGGTCAAATTATCGCTATTAACAAACCATTAACTATGACTTTTGCCTCAATAAATCCTAATTTGCTGCTTTTAATAGTAAATAAGGTAGTGTGTAGGCATAGGGAGAAATAGGATTCAAAGTTGGTTCATGCAGAATAAGGGCATTAACTGGCTTTAGAAGTTACTAATAAACACCAATAAGTTGCCTGCTAGTTAATAGTGAGAGTTGGTCCTTAAAATAAAGTGTTACCATTATTCCAAAACATTTCTTATGAATATGTAATTACATGACATATTCCGATACAGAGTGGATGGATAACTATACTGTTGAAAACAAATGTTTATCACAGAGTTTTACAATAAGGAATATAACTTAACTGGGTTCTATTTTCTGCAGTGGATGGATCCAGCCCATCTTTTGCATGTACTTTGCTGCAGGTTTCTCTATAAAAGCCTGGCAGGTATTAGGTATTGAGTTTCTTTGCCCAGGCACATTCATTGTGTGGTAATCGTGTTGTCACTACGACCAGTAATCCAACACTAACCATGATTCAGGACAACATCTTGAGCTCCATCTCCAGGGGCTTGGCATTACCTCTGGGCCTCTCAGTTGGTGTCTACAACACTTTTGCTTTTTCTTCCCACCAACTGTGCCACTTATTTTGGGTACCCTGTGAAATTTAAGAGTCAGGTAAGCAAAATGGCATTCAAAGGACTGTCCACAAATCATCCATTCTGCTCCAGAAAACTATGGGTGTGATGACGGCAGAAGTCTGACCACTTCTTTTTCATACAACTTTGTGATTGCGATAGAAGTGGAGCAAGAATGATGTGCCTCATTATGTGTCTCATTAACAAATCCACCTTTTAAAATGCATTCATAAATCATTTTATTAATGACAACACAAGTCTTGTACTTAAGACTGGGATTAAATGCCTTAATGACGTCAGTACTGTCTTTGAATAAAACAAACAAGTCCCTGGGTAAGAATGGACTTTTGAAAGAATTGTGCAATGCATTTATCACGTTTCAGGCTAGATTTGTCCTTCTTGTCATTTTTTTCTACAACTCCAAAAGAGCAACTCCTGAGACCTTCTACCTGCGATGTAAACCACCTGTTCCCAGGCAGCTGTTGAGGCTGATTTCATTCTGAACCCTGTCTCTGTGGATATTTCTATCCTCTATGGAGACTGAATTTTACCAGAGGCTGGTAGCGGTATATAGTCATGGTCCATTTGCTAAATCTATGGAAATGACTGCCTAAAGGGACACACAACAAAAACCCATTATATATTCTTTCACAAGTCCTTTTCAGTTTCTAATCCATAATGTCTGAAAAGTATAGTTCACACACAAATGAAAATCTTGCACTCATGTTGTTCCAAACGTTCTTCTGTGGAGCACAATGAGATATTCAAAAGACCTGGTCACTCTTCCGTATACTTACAATCAACTGGGACTAAAGCAAAAGCATCATCAAAGTGGTTCATATGACTTGCGTGGTATATTTGAAGTCTTCTGAAGCAATGCATTGGTTTTGTGTAAAGAACAGACTGAAATTTAAGTGATTCACTTCAGTAAGCTGCTACAGTCAGTGAGTTGAATTGGTGAACCAGATCAATCTGATCCAAAGATTCAGATCAGTTTTTAGAAGAAAATCACACGAAATCAATCTGATTCCACTATTCGTTCCCAAATCCAACATTGTTCCTTGAACATGCCAAAGAGGGCAGATGTCAAAAATGTCATTGAATAATGACTTTGATTTGGTCTGTTCCTCACATTTGTGTATCAGACAGTGCTGGGTAGTAACTTGCATGATCATTGTATCTGGGAGGAGGTAATAGATTCCAAAATTAAGTGATCTTGTAATAGATTAATAATATTAAATACTGCGTAACAGATACGTTACCTTTCTTTAATAGTTGATTAGGCCCACTAAAGTCTTTTACCACTGGATTTACAATAAATCGACTTCACTTTAAGAAGGTTTTCTAAACATTTCAAAAATTTGTGTTTGAAATTAATCACTTACTATAGGTATATAGTATCAGGTAACCTTTCTTGGTCTTGGTAGAGGGTTTTGTCTTTTAAACACACACTGTAGAAAGAAATGAATTCCGTAAGTTTTACGGTAAAAAAACAGCAGCTGTGGTTACCGGAAATTTACCGTAAAAAATACGGTAGCAACGTTTTATGGTTTTAACTTAAATTTACAGTTAAGTACCGTAATTTCATTAACTGATAAAAATGTTAATATACCAACCTATTGAAGAACTGAAATCAGTTTTGTAACCTTTGGTACTACATGAGGAACCACAAAAGGAAGGAAGGGTGAATGAGGAAAGTCACATGATGAACGCAAAGTCCATCACAGACAGCTTTTAATATGTAATAAAATATCGATAGAAGGTAGTCATTCATCACTAAACACTAAGCTACCATAATGGTTAACACACGATAGAAATCGAAGATAATTGCATTATCAAAAATTCACTTTAAATAATTAGGTTGTACAACACATATCCCTAATATACAATACTGATTAACGATAAAACTAAGAAACCACGGTTATTTCAACACACAAAAAAACATCAATTGAAATTTACGCAGGGAATTCTGGGAATTTCAACTACAGTTAATTCGATGTAAATTTACGGCTTTTTCCATCCAAAACTTGTGAAAGAGCTACGTAAATTAAGCCATTACAGGTTTTCAACGTATACAGTAGGGGAGTTGACAGTTAAACCATTTAAGCAGGTTTTTAGTGTAGCATTTTTGTATTTTACCGTTAAATTTTCATGTGTCATTTTTTACAGTGCCTAATGCACGGCAGGGAGCCACAACATTTTTCGTTTTTTGGTCAGCCAAAAGATTTCCGACGAGTAAATTTACTTGAAGTAACCCCTGAGATTTTAAGGTAATCGGTAATAATTAAATAACAGATTTGCATATTCAAGGTTCGAAAGTAATCTAAAGATAATCTAAAAGTAGTCTGATTATATTACCTAAAATGTGTAATGTAATCGATTCGTTACCAAGTACAATTTTTGTCATGTAATTTGGAATCAGTAAAGGATTACAATTTGTAAGTAGAATATACATACCAAATAAACCAAACAGAAAACATACAGTACCAAATCAAACAAACACAAATAAATAAATTACAGTAATGACGCCGGCATCTTTCTTGTTAGGCCTGCGTTATTGTTATAGGGTGGGAAATGAAGATCGAGAATTTGCCAACAAAATTTTTACAGATATATGTCAAAAGTATCTGCATGTTGGATATTTACTAAATGTTAGTCTCAAAGGCAGTGTAATCATGAACCAGATAAGCTCTTTGGATTTTTCCTTAATTCGCTCAGACAATTACTCATTCTTATTCATCCTTTATTCATTTATCTGGCGGCTGTTCTGTTGTGTAATGACCAAATGTCAAATATCTCTCATATTACAGTGACCATTCAGACGGTCTGGAAACCTTTATTCTCGATTACGAATGGATCACTTAGTAAGGGTCAAGCACTATATTTCTCAGTTCAATGCGGCTCTATTAAGTTTAAAGATGTTCTTGAATCATAGAGTCTCAAAATGAAATAATACTAGAAAGTAAACAAATAAATGATTCCAAACGCAAACCATGTAATGAAAAACTAGATGGATGAGTGTTGCACGAATGACAACGGTTCATCCCAGCTCTAGAATTAAAGAGACTTTCATGGGAAAATGATTGTTTCCAGAATTCCATAAGTGAGCGAAACCCATGACTTTGAATCAGATTACAGGGGAGGAGTAAACATCCAAATGTTTTTTTTTTTTTTTTTTTTTTTTTTTTTTTGGTTCTTTTTGGTGTTCCGATCAGTGTCTTGTGCTACACGCAGAGAACAAAACAATAGACTGTCAAAAACTATTTTGTAATCACACATTAGCCATAAATAGAACCAGGCAACCATGAGGGGAGGCAATCTCCATAAGATACAGAAATACAATAGCAGCTAATTTCAGTGCACTTCAAACCTACGTGATTTACCTTGAATTCGTTTTGACTTGTGGGATCAAATAAGGGATGTTCTGTACCAGTTTTAATGGCTCGTGAGGAAATATGTGAGCTCTCCTCACGTCCTGTAGAATTATGAGCGGACTGCCCCCCCCCCCCCTCCCGCCTCCCCCCCCCCCCCCTCACCTTGCCCCCCCCCTCGGCCGATGCCTTGAATTGCTTCCATGAGTCTGGGACGGAGAGCACCAACAATGCTTGCCAGTAACACAGACGCCCTCGTGCCAGAGCAATTCAAAGAAAAGAGGCGAAACCTTCCCTCATTCTCTGGGAACTTACTACTCTCTACTGGACCGCTGGTGCATGACCGCTGGTCTATTAAAGTGCTTGAAAGTACTTTCATCCACTGCTGCTATGCTATCAGTACTGGTTTTTTGCCACTTTCACATTGTTACTTACACAATAAAAGCACTTTTTCCCCCTAATTTTATGAATAATTTGTAATATATTCAAAAGTAAATGTTATAATAAAGCATCTACTAAGCATTAATTGTAAAAATGTAAATTAATTAGGAATTCATTTGAAATATCTTGAGGACCACATTCTAGCAATGGGAGTTTAGATCATATATCAATTTGAGTTGATCACATATTTGATAAAGCATAGTGTAAGCAAACTAGTTTATCGTAAAAGTTTCAAAATTATAGTCTAAAACAAAATGACAACAAAAAGTCTAACATTATTATTATTTTTGCAGCTCTTCAATTTTTCTAGAAATTTGACCAATTTTAAAGAACAAATAAGATTTTTGATGTTAATCTAATAATGTCAAAATGTCATTGCATTGCATACAATATACACTAGACCTATTCTCAGAACTAATTTAACGTTTTCTGATTTTATTACTTTTTATTACTCAAGTTGTTGTCAGGTTTAACTGTTGATCATTTGCTAACAGTAGATCGTCACATTAAATATGGGACTAAAAAGTGTCCAAATATTGTTTTATATCCTATTAAACGTAGCTTGTTTTCATTAAAAAAAACTATAATAAAAAAAATAAAAAATGCATGGTTATTCTTGTGTGATCTAAATATCTTAAGAAGTCTTTCAATGCATGTTTAAATGTGGCGTACAGATCCAAATGTTTTTGCGATACTGTAGTATTGCCCGTACGTAATGGAAAATAAATTCTTGTTGGTCCTAAACCGGACATTCAGATCACAAGATGACACAGCCGCTCTCAAAAAACTGGCCCGAATTCAAATAGCAGTTTTCAAATATAGAAACTTCCTCCCATCTGACATTTTATTCAATAAAGTCACTGTGCTTGTGACCTCCTGGTATTCCCCCAACTTCTCCTAGGCATCTAACCAAATCAATAAATAGAAACATAATTTATTCTTCTTCTTTTTTCTGGCCACTATCAATCTGTATGTGCCTGATAAATAATACATAAACTGACAAGAACTCCAAATATTATGTTAATAATATAATATCAAATTTCTTTGTTTTACAAGGTTCACTTTATGAAAAGTTACAATCAAAGAAAACAGGTATTAAACATTTTTTTGCCTAAAAGTGTCATTCTATTTGTAACCACTAGAGGGGCAAATGCTCAAGATAACACTGTAATAAATTTTCACTTGAAGAAGAATAAGAAAAATATTATTTGTAGCCTCGACTTGCCTTTAAAATAGTTTTTATTAAATAGCACTTAATTACATAATTAAACAATTATTATTATTGTGTTGCTTTTGCACCTGGGCTTTCACTGTATGTTTTGTTCAAAGAATACTACTTACAACTGCACTTGTCTTAGCAACTTTATTGAGATTCACACTCAAATCAGTCCAATTCATTGGCCAAACATCACACATTTGTATTTTCCATATAAATTGAGAATGTATCAAGTAAAGATTATGAAAGTGCAAATACCATTTCAAGGATTAGGTGCTTAACAATATAAAAATCTGTAATGGGTTACAAAATGTGCTTCCCCCCCCCAACCAACAAACAATAGCCACCACCTCCCCCAAACAATAGCCTCGACACTTCAACGGTCTTTTGTCAAGAAAACATTATCTATTTTTATTATAATTACTTAATGCACAGCATACCGTCACATACAGAACAACTTTTGTCATTCACTTTCTTTGTCATGGTTGGACAGATGTTTGAAATCTACCATATGCTTCATTTGAACAGACATTAGCTTCACCTCAACCTTTGGCAACACACATTAGTCCGAAGAAATACTGCGATTAAGTGAGCTTAACTCATTCCGATCCCACATACAAACTGTACATAAAGAAAAAAATGTTTTATGTCTGCCTCCCTCAAACTTTGACGAATGGAATGAATTCCAAAAAAAAAAAACACACAAAAAAAAAAACAACTTACAGACAGGTTTGTCCCGTCTTTGTTTTTTCATTCACTTTGGAAAGTTATGCATTCTAACATTAGGTCAGAGCCACATATAATATGACATCAAGCCCACCAGTAAACATCAGTAGTCTTCTCAGGTCAACCCACAGCAAACCTGCCATATCACCTGTAAACCTTTGAGCTAAAACGTGTTATTCCATAGCTGAAATGTGAGCTAATTTTGTGCAAATTTTATGAAGGGCTTAAAACTTTGTGTGATTTAGCCATTTCATCAGATGAAAAGTTGGGCAGGTGTTCACATGAAAATTGAAGCAAATCAAAAACATTCTGTTAATTTGTTTGAATGGCTTTTAACAATTATTTCAGCAGACACATTTAAGTAATAAGCATATTGAAAAGTGTGCACTGTGTTATTACAGGTTTTGATGATACACAAATATATATAATATATTATATATAGATCATTATATATATATATATGTATTCTGTTTGTTTTTTGTGTCAACACAACTTTACCTTCATCTTCATTTTAAGTGTGTCGAATACTAGAAAATTATTTCCATAATTTATTGTAGAGAATACCAGTTAAATTAAATTAATCGTAAAAAAAAAAAAAAAAACGTAATTGTGGGTGTAGTCCATCATATATAGAAATATAAATATGAAGCTAAAACAGCTTCTGGCCATCAAACTGTAATGCCTTTGCCTCTACCAAAAGCTCAATAGATGAGACCTTAGATATTTTGATTTTTGGAAAAAAACTTAAATTTCTATCAGAGATGCACCAGGAGACATCTACGGATTTTTATCTGACATTTAAATTTGAGAATTAGATTTTTTTTCCATTGTGGCCATGTGGAAATCACATCTTAACACACAATGAATAGTATCTCCTTAAATATATATGGATTTGATCCGTAACTTGTCAGATTAATTAATTCTTTCATTTTTTATTTTTTTTTAATAATTGCTTTAAAAACAACCTGGGAGAAGGGGCCAGAGTCATGCTGAAGAACAAACGAACATGTATAAAAATGTCTTTCAAAAAACATTGACCTCAGTTTGCTTAATCGTACGATGCGTCTTGGAAATTCCCTCACTCTGGGCTCCGAGCGAAAGAGAGCGGCTATAAATAAAGAGAAGTTTCACAGAAAAGGCACTGTGAGAAGTTGCAAAGACGAAACGTTCTCCAGATCCGGCGTGGCGCTCCTGAACCGAGTTTAACCTCGCTGGTACTTTCCATTCTAATTAACCGGTGACGGATTACAGTGATTACGAAAAGTCAACTGCAACTAGAATTACTGTTCATTTAGTTTCTGTGATTATCAGCCCTGCTCTTCTGAGCATGATGCTGCTGTGTACTTCTCTAATACTACAGGTCTATTTTAAAGGAAGGATAGTGTACTGAATAGGGAGGCTAGGCCCTCAGCAGCAGGCACAAACAGCACACCGTCCGCTCGGCGTGTGCTAGCCAGTGTTTTTTGGCACCTACAGTATCTTTTACATCCTTTTTAATCAGGCGAACTCGCACTGAATATCATCCTGTTCTATACAGTAGATTTTTCGGACTACCTCACTTCTTGTCCCGTCTTCATAGCGCTTTCTGTTTCAGTTGCTGACTCTTCTAAAAGCGTTTAACACTCCAAGACCGGAATGAGTTTTTTAGTGAGCAAAGAACACATGCCTCATGAGCACAAAGGCCTGAAACACACGAGTACTGAGCGGGTACTCAAAAATGGTTTCGATTTCTACATATCTGACAATACAAAGCTTCTCATCATGATTAATCTTGATCCTCGGGTTCGCAATCAGGCAGCTACTTCATCAAAAAAGTGGCTTAGCTAGTAGGTGAAGTCAGTATTTCATACAAGGTGTACTTGACCCTCCCATTCAGAGGAGTTACTGCTAGGCTGGTCGGGATCTGAGTCACATTTTGGGGTGTCAGAGGGACACGGGTTCAAACCGCTCGGAGTTTCGCCCAACTCGATGGACGTAGCAGAAGGTACCGCACACATATCGAGGCCTACCAGGTCTAATTGTGTCGGCCTGATGGGCTCACGCTCTCCTGTGACGATACCGGAGTCAAACTCGTGCTCTGCCTCTCTATCGCCCCCCGCTGTCCACTGTGGAACAGCACACTCAGTCGCCTCTGATGTCATCCTTGCCGACTGAGCACCGAATTCACCAGCCGAAGGAACCAAATTGATATTCTGCGGGTTCATGTCATGAAACCAAGCCATGATGTTGCCTAGAAGGTTGGCGTTGTCTGAATTGAAATCAGAGGTTTCCATAAGTCCTGAAGGAGCTTGGAAGGGACCATCAGCAGACTCACAGGAAGGATGGTTGAGATTGTCAAAACGCAGAGGGACATTCTGGCCACTGATATTACCGAGCTTCTTTAGGCTGTCACCCACCTCTAACAGCTCAGAGCTGCTCAGGGCAGCACGGGGCACGTCTATCCCGCACAGCACCGGGTCCAGCCGCGTGGGCAGGGATGTTCCGATAGCCCCCAGAGACGCTTCGTTTGCGAGGATCTCTTGAGCATCAACGCCAGCACTGCCTGCAGTCAGTGCAGACTCCTGCAGAGACAGCTGGATGGCCAACAGGATATTCGGATCATCCTCATCCAGGGAGCTGTGAGGCTGAAAGGTAAAAGATCAGACGTTACTCTGTACTCTCAGCTGAGGATTTGTGACGTTCCACCACATAACCTCTGTTAAAAGGGTCTCAACTCACCATGAGCAGACCCAGTCTGTGACCACCACCAATTTCTTGTGTGTCTGTAAGAGAAGAGAAATAGAAAATGTTTTGTTTAGTTGGATTACTAGAGCAGTGTTGCTTTTTTTATAGCAAGGAATATCTCTAAGGACATCTACTCGCTGTAAAATCATTGATATCAATGGTGCTGCAACCCATGATTTCTCAGTTACCACACTGAGTATTTCCTTCAGCCGTAAATTATAAATTGGTAGTGTGACCTTGAGGATCTTTATATGGGTTTTTGTGTAGTCGAGCTCAGTAGTACTTAAAAATAAGGTTTCATTTGTTAACATTTGTTAAATACATCCGTTAATATGAACTAACATTAAACAGAATGTATTAATTTTACATCTCAGCATTTATTAATGTATTTAAAACACAAGTTATATCTGTTAACATTACGTAAGCATGGGAGTACTACATGAATCTAACATTTTTATTAAGTATATTTTAACAAGGTTATAAATGCTAGGGATGTAAGAATGCACCCCGAGCCGATATGTGACGATTCAAATCGATTGAGATGTTAAATGAATCGCGATACAATTGGGGGGTAGGAGTTTATGAACGCATCTCTGAAGGGAATTGACTGTCTATACCGGTTCTACTGAATTTGTGTTTATTTTATGCTATGATTTAATTTTTTTAAATACCGCAATACCTTCTGTCCTTAGACAACGTTGGGAACGCGACACTGTTTGGAAGGGGTCCCTTTTCATTGTTGCACTGTGTTGAGGGAACAGCTGTATTTGTTACTAAGCGTGAAAGTTCAGAAACTTAAGCTGTAGAACTAATAGAACGTGATATCACAGAAGAACTGGTCCACAATATCCACATTGACCGCCACAAATATCCACCGCGTGCTGCCATCAGCTCCCGCGTCTCACATGCACACGGGCGCGACTTTAGCACTAGATTTAGCATTTTTCAGACCCTTTTAGCGGCTTTTTTCCACAGAATATTCATAATGACAAACCTAGTGACTTTTTTGGATTAACCTTAGCTATGGTTCAGTTGGAAGATTTCACCAATGCTGTCCCGGGAACGCGAGGTCTGACTTTCCCGGAGAGGTGTCACTTCTCTCGGCGTCTGTTCTGTGCAGTGCATTCAGAGAAGCAGCACATTCAGTTGGCCAAACAGCAGCCGACTTGTCAATAAACCAGTGCAAAACAGTGTTTCCTAGCACCTGTCGCTTTCTGATTGTTTGGAATTATAATTATGAGTGTAGTTCGTCTGTTAATATTACATGCACTTTTTTTGTTTGTTGTTTTTTTTTAGTTTGTTACTCAGACGCATGCAGTGCGCTGCATGAGACAAAAAAGTTATATAGCCAAAACAACCGCATAGCCACTTTTTAGTGTAGATGCATGTTGGTTTTATCAGACGATGCCGCGATTTATAAATATGAGTGACTCCTGGTTAACATTAAAAGGGGTCGTGTTTAGTCACTATTGAGTGTGGTATTTTTTTACAATATTCACTCATCATGACTGTAAAATAGGGCATTATAAGTCAATACACTGCAGTATTTCCTCTCAATCAGTAAAAAATATGGTTAACACCCAGTCATGCATCAAAAAAAATACCGTTATGTACCGTGAAACCGGCATAATTTTGAAAAATACCGTGATATAAATTTTTGGCCATACCGCCCAGCACTAGTTTAGATGCTATTTTCTTTTCATCTTGCCGCTGTATAATATGCTATAAAGTAATGTACAGTGGGTACGGAATGTATTCAGACTCCCTTAAATTTTTCATTCTTTGTTATTGCAGCCATTTTCTAAAATCATTTAATTTAATTTTTTTTTCCTCATTAATGTACGCACAGCACCCCATACTGACAGAAAAACACAGAATCTTGACATTTTTGCAGATTTAGTAAAAAAGAAAAAATGAAATATCACATGGACCTAAGTATTCAGACCCTTTGCTCAGTATTTATAGAAGCACCCTTTGGTCTAATACAGCCATGAGTCTTTTTGGGTAAGATGCAACAAGTTTTTCACACCTGATTTGGGGATCCTCTGCCATTCCTCCTTGCAGATCCTCTCAGTTCTGTCAGGTTGGATGGTAAACGTTGGTGGACAGCCATTTTTAGGTCTTTCCAGAGATGCTCAATTGGGTTTAAGGCAGGGCTCTGGCTGGGCCATTCAAGAACAGTCACAGAGTTTTGTGAAGCCACTCCTTCGTTATTTTTAGCTGTGTGCTTAGGGTCATTGTCTTGTTGGAAGTTAAACCTTCGGCCCAGTCTGAGGTCCTGAGCACTCTGGAGAAGTTTTTCGTCCAGGATATCCCTGTGCTTGGTCGCATTCATCTTTCCCTCGATTGCAGGGATCGTCCTGTCCCTGCAGCTGAAAAACACCCCCACATCATGATGCTGCCACCACCATGCTTCACTGTTTGGACTGTATTGGACAGGTGATGAGCAGTGCCTGGTTTTCTCCACAACATACCGCTTAGAATTAAGGCCAAAAAGTTATATCTTTGTCTCATCAGACCAGAGAATCTTATTTCTCGCCATCTTGGAGTCCTTCAGGTGTTTTTTTCATGTGTCTTGCACTAAGGAGTGGCTTCCGTCGGGCCACTCTGCCATATAGCCCTGACTGGTGGAGGGCTGCAGTGTTGGTTGACTTTCTACAACTTTCTCCCCTCTCCCGACTGCATCTCTGGAGCTCAGCACAGTGATCTTTGGGTTCTTCTTTACCAAGGCTCTTCTCCCCCGATAGCTAGTTTGGCCGGACGGCCAGCTCTAGGAAGTTCTGGTCGTCCCAAACGTCTTCCATTTAAGGAGTATGGAGGCCACTGTGCTCTTGGGAACCGTAAGTGCAGCAGAAATTTTTTTGTAAACTTGGCCAGATCTGTGCCTTGCCACAATTGTGTCTCTGAGCTCTTCATGCAGTTCCTTTGACCTCATGATTCTCGTTTGTTCTGACATGCACTGTGAGCTGTAAGGCCTTACATAGACAGGTGTGTGGCTTTCCTATTCAAGTCCAATCAGTATAATCAAACACAGCTGTCTCAAATGAAGGTGTAGAACCATCTCAAGGATATGGACAGCACCTGAGTTAAATATATTGAGTGTCACAGCAAAGGGTCTGAATACTTAGGACCATGTAATATTTAAGTTTTTCTTTTTTAATAAACCTGCAAAAATGTCAACAATTCTGTGTTTCTCAGTCAATATGGGGTGCTGTGTGTAAATAAATGAGGAAAAAAAAATAACTTAAATGATTTTTAGCAAATGGCTGCAATATAACAATACGAAACATGTAGGGGGCTGAATACTTCGACCCCTGTATTTATAGTGTTTAATAAGTGCAGCATTTATAGTGTTTATATATGCAGCATTTTGTCCAAGCAATAATAAGAGGACACTTTTTAATTTATAATTTGTGTTAAATTTCATTTTGTTAAAAAAAACTAAATGGTGAGAAAATCATATCATGAAATCAATATCATGAATTATATTAAGTTGAGTGAATTGTTACATTCCTAATAAATGCTGTAGAAATATATTGCTCGTTGTTAGTTCATGTTAGTTAATACATTAATTTTAACAAAATTTAGGACCTTACTGTAAAGAGCTCCCCCCCACCTGCATCTGTCTATCCAGATATCACGGCAATATGATGCAATCAAATATTTAAAGGATTAAATACTATGCATCACAGCTGTATTTCAGAGCAAGTGCACATGAATGAGGCCAATTGTAGTCTGATTATGGTGTATACATGTTGGATGAACCCGAGCTACAACTGCATTATCTAGGTCTATTAGTCCGACCTCACAGAAATCAGAAAATAGATTTTAGTCAAACTAAAGTGTTTACAGTACACGTCATTTTATGAAGAATGAAATCAAACTTTTATATTATATATTACATACACATTTTAAAACAATCTAATATTACTGAAATAAAAGGCCTATTAAATGTGCTTACTCTCATGACTCTCTTAACACACTTAAGTCCACTTTTTAAAAAAATGCACTTTGTAATAATGTTAATGTTGAATAATAATCTTGAAGTTTTATATTTGAAATTGTTTTAATAATCTTTTGTTGCATGGTGACTAACATACTAAAGCACATGTGAAGTACATGATTATATTTTTAACTACAGTGTTATTCAATATCACATTTAAAGTTCACATTCTAAATGTACTAAATTGCATTGATAAATAGGTTTACAGTGTATTTTCTGCTGACTTCAGTATGCAGAGGACAGCAAAAAAATCTTGAAACTTCACTTGCAGCTGCTTAAGCAACGGAGCAACAAAATGCTTACATGTGGCAGCAAATACAGGCACCAAACTGAAAACACATTCACGAAAAACATACCTAAAGTGCTGTGGGCTGGGTCATCAGGTTCGGGTGTGTTGCTGCGAAGGCTGGCCATGTCTCCTCTCCTGCGCTGCCTGTGTCTGCGTCTGTACTGGAACTCAGCATATGCCTACAACACAAAACCGCACACAACACCATTTCAAAGCTGCTTCAAGAGGTGTACCAGCATTCCCACTAGACTCTGTGAATAAAAGTCAGACTCTCAGAGGAACCCTACACCTCTCTACAGGAACTCTGCTGTGCGGCAGCATCAAAGTTCAGGGCATCGTCATGTCAGAATAACAGACAGACACGTTGAGTAAAGTCAAGAAGGCTTTTAAAGGAGTAGTTCAAAACAAAAATGAAAATTATGGCATTATTACTCAACTTGTCATTCAAAACCCAAAAAAGCATAATTTTTAATAATGCATAAAAATAAAAGAAATCACACAAATCTATAATATAGTCATGTTATGTCCTTAAATCTTTAAAGCTCCAATCTCATTCATACTAACTGCATGGAAAAGTGACCAGCATCATTTAAAGGTTCTCATTTTATATTCCATGAAAATAAAGAGACAACGTGTATGAAACTACATGAGGGAGGGTAAGTAAAATATTTCAGAATTTCAATTTTTTGCAAAACTAATCCTTTAAGCTCCACAAACCATGTATATTTCCAAACAGTTTGACACTCTGTAATGAAATTTACTACACCACCAACAAGATATGGCATTTCGGTGTATGTGTGTCAGTATAATCTATTTAAGATTTAATCACAAATCATAATTGATCTATACTGCACTTCTTCCAACTTTATTTTCACCATAGGTCGACAAACTCCCAAAAATTAAAAATAAAAGTCTTGAATCTAAACCAAATTGAAGCTGCATGCAGTAAGCATGCAGTAACGACAGCAAGCTAAAAAAAAAAAAAAAAAAAGAAGTACATTTAGGAAAAACATTCCTGATAGGTACCGCTCAAGCATCAACAATAAAAAAAAAAGTTGAATAAAGTGCATCACTATTATTCCTCTTTCTACAAGCCATAAATCCAGAGCAAAAAGAAACTGTGCCATAGCCTGCACACATGATTTCAAAAGAAGAGCAGCGACCAGCAATACAGACTGAAGTGGTGGCCTGGTTCACCTTGAAACATCTACAAAAACGCATATTTCATGACCTTTCTTGGAACAGTCAAAGCAAAAAGCAGGAAACTGCCTTTTGAAGTTACAACACCAAAGGCATCTTTTAAAAGACCATGTCGGGATACACTAACGGAAAAGATCTCGGTCTCCAGATGACGTTAAAACTGCATCAGAATTCTTAATCTGGAGTGCACAGCAATCATCTGAAACATATGAACAGCGGCAATAGAATACAAACAGAAAAAAATAAAACATGCGCCCAAATAAAAGTGGACAATGACAGTGATGGAGTGTACATGACAGGTGCCATTCCACTGTTTGTTTAGCCGTTCCTGAGATGGGATCTAATGAGGATTCTTTAATACCTGCGGATGGCTTCCTGTATACTGACAGTGCTCTCTCGGATCAATTCCCCAGAGAAAGGCATGATTCCTCTGGATCTTTAGATTAGAACAAAATAGCGGTACACTGTTTAACATTAAAGGTCTCACACATTCACAAATGCTGAAACAGGACTAAATCTTGCTCGAAAGGCCAATATGCACTGCCAAAACTTCAGGCATCATACACCAGCTAAGTAGATTTAACAAAGACACTCTTTAACAAACTATTCCCAAAGTCTCAAAACAAACCAAACAAAAGAGTTACCTCGGGAGAAGCGAAACCCAAGTACTCCCAGTCCCATGTTCCACCAGCAAAACTGTAAATGCAAACAAAAAAGTAGGTTCCATGTGATCTTATACATTGTGAGGCTATAGGTGCAGTTGAGTTACAAATGAAAAGTCACTCTTAGGAAATACACTACTACTGTTAAAATTAGGGATGCCAATACCACTTTTTCCAGTACTCGCCCGATACCGATACTTTTATTTTTGGTACTTGCCGATACCGAGTACCGATATTTTTATTGCATTTGTCAATTTTTTAAATATTGGGAACAGAAACCAAAAGAGTATGTATAATGTTAGTTGGTTAACTTCATTTATCAAATAAATACAGTCGAACCAAAATTTATTCAGACACCTTCAACATTTCTCACATTATCACAGTTTATTCGCTATAGTTTAGAAAATGGTAATAAAATATGACGAACTCAGAGTTAAACTGTGTCAGAACAAATTCAGCTTGATAATGTTAGATAACTTTGATAGAAAGGTATGTAATGGATTACAATCAACCAAAAATTATTCAGACAGCTGTTAGTATGACAGTATTATTTACACAACTATGAATACTTAGTCGTGCAGCCCTTAGCCTTAATGACAGCCTTTAGTCTCCTGGGCATGCCGTCATCCAGCTTCATGCAAACCTGAACTTAAATTTTTTTTCCCAGACTCGGTCTGAATAATTTTTGGTCCCAAATTTTTATCAGTTTTACTGGTAGTCCACTGTATGAAGAATTTTTGGGTATGATTTGTCACAGTTTACTTTATTTTGCTATCCTCACTTGCATAAATAAACTATTGTGTCCTGCACCCGCTAGTAAAAAAAAATAAAAAATTATATCTGGTCTATAATTTTTTTTTTTTGGTTTGACTGTATATCCTTCTGTTTTTTTCACACTTAATTATGCCCATTAAAATGTATTTTACAAGTTTTTGTTACTTTCACTGTTAATTTTTTTTTGCTCTGTGGTACATCATCTTTAATTTAATAGCATTAGAGCTGCTCCATTGCAGCGGCTTAGTACTGTAATCATGCGCTTTGCTGTAATAATGCAGGGAATCACTCGTTATACATCT
This sequence comes from Sinocyclocheilus anophthalmus, assembly GCA_018155175.1. Taxonomy (NCBI): domain Eukaryota; kingdom Metazoa; phylum Chordata; class Actinopteri; order Cypriniformes; family Cyprinidae; genus Sinocyclocheilus; species Sinocyclocheilus anophthalmus. The sequence goes on along the minus strand of JADLZN010001517.1, from coordinate 139,347 downwards.
CCTAACTGTGATATTTTCAGAAATAGAAGTCACATTTTTTTAATCTGAAACGTGCTGCGATTTATATTCCAAAGCCACTCATATAATGCAGAAACACTCAAGCAAGCAAAACACGTGCAACGCGTGCACTTATTTGTACTGATGCAGAATAGTACAGCCTAGCGCATTTCACACAGGCTGCTAGATTCACTTTCGCCAGAAAGTCGTGCATGCCTAAGGTTGAAAATAAATGATGTTTATAGTGAATGCCCCTATAAATGGTCTTATTTTTACGATTTAGTTTTAATCCAAACGATGCGTGTGCTAAGTGAGTGAACATCAAAGATCACACAACAGAAGTGCGCGTGCGCTCTCCTTCTCTCTCTCTCTCTCTCTCTCTCCCTACCATTAAGTAACTTGTGCATTGTTTTACTTACTTGTTTTTGACATTCGACCGAACTACAAACTTTCCAGTGATGTCTGTGAGAAAGGTATATTCACTCGACAAGCTCGCGCATCTGCGCCGCCGCGCGCTCAATCCACTCAGCGTGCTTTATCAGCTCGCGCACATCAGCTATACAGGCGTTAATACTGAATGTTTAACATTATATTCATTGCATACATATACTTCGTAGACATCGTTAATCTCTTATAACTCCATTCTGCTGTCTGTTGTCTGCGTTTCTTTGTCTGAATATGGAACTTATCACATGCTGTGTGGTATTGGCGTTTGGTATCGGGGCATTTTAACGAGTACGAGTACAGGAGCTTAGTATCGGGCCCGATACCGATACCAGTATCGGTGCATCCCTAGTTAAAATTAAAACCCTATTGACCCTATTAACCTTACATTCATAGAAATGTGTTTTCTAAGTCCTTTAAAAATATAGTTTAAAACTGGTTTCATATTATTTTATACTGTTTTCAACAAAAGCTTACATTTAAAAAATATATATATTTAGTATGGCCATCTTTATTATTGTTTATAAAAAAAAATCTATTTTTAAATATATATTTTCAAGGTTTTATGTCTATTTTTAAACAGCCTGTAATTGAGGAAGAGGCCTTTTACCTGCGTCGAGGGGCTTCGGGTGAATCATTGGGCGCCACACCTCTTGCCACGGAGGCCAGAAACTCCTGCCTCTTTTGTTGCACCAGGCAGGCAGCGCGGATTATCTTATGACGAGGCGTGCGGAGGTAAGGCCGGTTGACTTTCTGTGCAAGATCTTCAGTCACCATTTCCAAGTCAGTCTAACAAGAGGAATAAGAGTATTAAGCTGTCACTAACTCAGAACATACACAGTAAGCATATCCCATAACTAGCATCTGTGTTACTAACCTGCATAAGTTCAAATATTTCCTTTTTTGTGCTTCTGGGCTCCAGAAAGAACCCATAAGGGTAAGAGCACTTGAGAATACGACGAGTCTTGAGTAATTCATGCACTGCATCTTCAATGAAAGTAGTATCTGGAGGGCCGCCTTCTCCTGCAACAACACAGTAATACAATAAAGGAGTTAATATCCAATTTAAAAAGTCTTAAACTTGATCTACTGCTAAATGTAGAAGGAATCACTGTGTGAATATAAAAGCAAGTTTTATTCTCTATAGAGTGCTTCCAGTCTGTAAATTTTACAGACTGAAAAAAGGTTGACAATGCATTATCACAGCTTAGAAATAATTCATTAACACTGATTATGTAAGTGTGGTTTTGCATCTTACTTCCACTCAAAACTTTGCTCAGTTGTTCCATCTTGTCTTTGGCCGTCTTAAGCAGACGTTCTTCCAGCTGTGGGAAAAGATAACACAGATAAAGACCATTTGCCTCACATCTAATGTCACATCTAATGTCAATCCACAGACTGCCAAATGTCTGTTCACTGACTATATGATGCATAAACAGCAGGTAAAAACAAAAACGGTGGTTGTTCGTTTTAAATGCCATTCAGACGATCTCTTCCAGTCAAGGTGGTTGTTGGTCAGACTAAGCTGCATTGTGAACCAAACTTCATGCCATTCACTGTAGTCAACGACTATGTGAGACTGCGTCAAATCAGGCAGATTTTTGTAGACTTTTTTTTTTTTTTTTACCTGGTAGCTGTGCTCGTGGTTCTTAAAGCGTGTGTAATAGTGCATGAAGCGATCCAATTGCTGGAAGTTCTTGTGTTTCTTCTCAGCCTGCAAAAAACAAACAAAAAAAAACATAAGTGTGTGTAAACATCCAGGCACAGCCATAATCAGTTGTGAGATATTTTTCTTTCTTCATTATTAAAAACTCCATAACTCTTATTGTGTTGAATAAATATATAAACAGACAAAACAGCATGAGCATGTATGTAAGAATATGTACCTCAACGGTCATCTCTTTAGACTGCTCCTCCACCTGCTGAATGGCCTCATAGCGTGTGCAGCGGTAGTAACCTCCTGTAGAGGAACTGTGTTTTTTCCACTCTTCCATACAGATCCAACAGAAATCATACTTGCACTGTACACACATACACTCTTGATTAACAACACCTAATCTAAAACAAACTATTAGTCTTCTTTTATTATGTCACTAGCAAATGCATATAGCAGTCTAGCAGGCAGCACACTGGGAGTTTTGGTATTCTGACAGCAAGGATTGTGTTTGTTGCTAGGAAACCATCTCTCACTTTTTATTTTTGGAGTGCTAGTACTTGCAATGTCTTTCCCTGTTTAGTAACCTTGTTGCAGGATTATCAAGATTGAATGAACAGTAATGCATTCTTTCCTAAGGCACACCCACACATTTTTTGTTCTTTTATCAAAGAGATTTATCCAGATTTCCTCATCTACTATTTATTTAAAGGATTTAACATCAGCCCACTGTTGCAGAGGCAGAACTTTAGAAACAAATCTTAATCTTAACAATAACATTTTATTATGACTGTCATAACAAAAAAAAAAAGCCATAACAGCAAGCAGCAAAGCTTAAATTCAATGCTTTCTAATAATCCTCATTGACCCTTCCAATCAGGTTTTCATCAAAAGTTCCACTTTTGACAGTCTTGATTTACTCTTTTCATGGCTCACAGCCATATTGGCACAATTCCCTCTTGGTTTACTTCTTACTGGAAGATAATATTTCATCTCTTTTGAGAAACACAACTCTTTTACTCAGGGAGTCCCCCAGGGTTCTGTTTTTGGCCCTCTCCTTTTTAAAATCATATCACCAACCATTATGGTCTCAGTTATCACTGCTTTGCTGAGATTTATTTTACCACCTGTTCTGATATACACCCTCCCACTCATTTCGGCCAGTGGCACTGGGAATTTTCTTAAACTTAACACAAAAGAGATTTAAAAGTAAGAGGGCCGAAACTCAGATTTGTGCATTGATTTGAAGTTTTTGTCAATCCCTTTCAAAATTCCTTGGTATCATGTTTGATCTTTTGTTCCCTTCCAAAGTTCACACCAACTCTCTTGTCAAGCCTGCATTTTACACCTCTAAAAACCTCCATGACTCTGCTCCATACTTAACCTGGTATATACATAAATCTATTATTATTACGCAAATAACCTTGGCACATTGCATGTGGTTACAGCCCTCATTCTTCTGAATGGGAGATTTGCAGTTGGCACAGGGTTTGGAGTTGGTGAGTAACCACAGGCAGTTGGCAGCATCTTCATACGCATCACTTACACCTGCCACTGTAATGGAAAAAGACAGAAATAAAGTTGCTTGAGGTCCAAAAATGGTTTTGGACAGGTAGGAACAATACTTCAGGATATTTATCTTAGTAGTAACTGAAAAGTACAGCAAAGCAAGCTCACGTTCTTCTGGTTTCATATCATTGACTTTCTGGAGCCACATCTTCCAAGTTTGGCAGTCACATGGTTCATGGGCTTCTCCTTGGCATTCCCTGTGGGGAGAAACCCCAGTGTGACGACAGGCCTTAGCATAAAGGAAATTCCTTTTCTAGTGAATATTTTATTTATGTTCTATACATTTTAGTTGTTGGTGGTGGACAGGCTTTTGGGGATAAAAATGTGTCAAACATGAGTAAAAGATTAACCTATGCTAACATATTAACATGGTGTAATAATTTTTTTAATCCGTTCCTTGTACCCTCCAGTTACAGGAGTTTGAGATGTTGTAGTTTAACATTTATCATTATTTTTTTCCCTGCCGTTGACTACCCAATTAGGACAGAACGGTGACCTACCAGTTAAAATCACTGATACAGAACACAATGTTGGAAGACTGTTGACCTCAGACACCTTTAAATAACAGCTTCTTTCATTTTAGATTCAATCCATATTCACTTAGGCAGATTAAATGTGTGTATGAGACAGAGAGGGGAGGGTGTTTTGACTCAAATGTAATGCTCAGATTTTGGCACAGGCAGTGATGAGATACAAGCCCACTGTGTGGGTGTGTATATGTCTATGTGTTTGAGTGTTGGGGACATAAGGACCAGAGCTGTGGGAAAGAGAAACTCAGCCAGCTGCATCAGCAGTGACCACTGTGAGCAGAACCTACATACAAACACACACACATTCTTGCTTAATTTCTATACATTTATGTAACACAGGCGATCTTTTTGACAATGTCTCTGTAACATGATTTGCACTGCTAAAATAAGCGCAGAATATGAGTCTAGAAATACTATTAATATTATTTAAATAGGCTACTATTAATATGTTGCTATTACTATTAATCACATTAAATCATGTAGTAAACTGGAGATTTTGTTCAGAATTACAAATCCTCTCTTCTGGTATAATGGCTTATAAGATTTGTATCAGTGACTGGCACTGACCAGCAGAAAAGATGACCCTTGCCACAGTCCACCGCAGGGGCCTGGAGGCGAGGAAAACTGAGCGGGTCAGAGGTGCTGGCACCTTGCCCCTGTCCGGCCAATCGCACCGCTCTATCACAGCCAGCCCGCGGGCACCACCGGATGGCAGGATTATTCTCCACAAATGCCTGAGGGAGAAGAAGAAAAAGAGTAAAAAGGAGGACAGAGAAATAGAGACAGAGAATGGAAGAGAAAGCAAGCGAGGGAGGCATTTAAAATGCAAAACACTGCCTTACTCATTTAATATGTGGCTCTCTGCAATTCTCTGATTCTAATGTATAATGACTGCTATACTGTATATTTGACATTTTTAGATGGCAACATGCAACTTTTATCTCATGTCCTCTTTTTTCTTATCAACACAAGTTATAATAGATTAGTGAATTCTTTACTTGATAGTTTCTGACTATAGTAAAAATGGCCTTGGACCTCAGTACCAATTTCAATATATCACCAATTAAAGCAAGAAAACAGAATCATTGGTCATAAGAACAACAAACCAGTAAGAGAAATAGAGTTGCACTGTAGCTAAATATCTAAGCTAAATAGCTGCAAATTAACATTAATAATATATATATTATGACTTACACTACCATTCAAAAGTTTGGAATGTTTTTTTTAATGTTTTTGAAATGTCTCTTTTGCTCACCAAGGCTGCATATTTTGGCTGCATCCAAAATACAGTAAAATGGTAACAGTGTGAAATTATTACAATTTAAAGTAACTGTTTTCTTTTAGTATATATTTTAAAATGCAATTTATTTTTGTTATGGCAAAGATAGATTTTCAGCACCCATTAATCCAGTCTTAAGTGTCACATGACCCTTCAGAAATAATATGCTGATGTGATGCTCAAGAAATATTTATTATTATTATCATGTTCAAAACAGTGGTGTTATTTAATATTTCTGTGGAAACCCTGATACATTTTCAAGTTCAAAATAACAGCATTTATTTGAAATGGTAACAATTGTTTTAATCTGTAGCACTTTGGGATTTCTGCTTGAATATAAAGCGTTTTAAATAAAATATATCATTATTATTATCATTTGCAACATCTTTATAATCACTTTTGATCAACTGAATTAATGAATAAAATTATTAATTTATTAAAAACATTTTATTGATACCAAAATTCTGAATGGTAGTGTGCATACTGAAAATTGAACTATTATACATAACAGAAGCTTAATATCATAAATATAAATACAATAAAGAAATATTAACTTGCATCAAAATTTCACATATATTTACTGATTTAGTAAGTTCATGTATGTAATAGGTGCGATAATGTACAGTCTAGGTTTGTCAAAGTAACTGGTCACACTTTATTTTAAGATGCAATTATAACTATTAACCAGTGTTGGGCAGTAACGCATTACTTAGTAACGCATTACTGTAATTTGATTACTATTTTAGTAACGGAGTAATTTAGCTCGTTATAATTTTCAAAATAGTAATTATAGTATAGCTACAAGCCGAGGTCTCTATACGTTACTGCCGCGTTACATTGCTGACAGAATGCAGTGTTTTATAATCTAGAGATTGTAAAAAGGATGCAGCACACACACTGTTGAGTCCAGTGCCAGTGGATTAGAGACCTGCTCCCGCGAGACCCGACGCAACAGAGCGGGACAAGATGGGCGAGTGCTGGTGGGTAGACACTCGTGTGTGTGCGGGATGCGGGAGAATAAAATGATTCATGGGACTCCTGCAAAATAGAAATATCTAAAACAAATAAATTGTTATTCATGTATTGCACAAAGCAACATGAACTAATATAAAATATAAATGATTAACAGGTGCAAGTGTATGCAGTTTCTATTTAGCTATAACACGTGTTTGCATCATTGAGCAATGCAGTGCTGAAATTTGCACGCTCACGAATCCTCTCATTATAACAAATTGTAGACATTATGGAAAGGATTCATTATGCATATATGTTTGTGTTATAACAGAGATTGTGAGATTGCGATGAACTGAAATGTCTTTTAGAGATTATAAATGCAGTGCTCTTTGCTGGTATTCTGCCATGCCAAACCATGCATGCGTAGCAGCCGCTTGCTTTAGTTAAAAATAGCAGTGTTTTGTGAATGTTGATGCTTTAATAACAAGTATTTATCGGGAGCGTGTATGCTGGGTTTTCATACATTTCATGGAGAAAAAAGTAACGTCACTAGTAATGTAATTAATTTCTTTTGAAATGAAGTAATCAGAACAGTAACATGATTATTTTAAAAGGAGTAATCAGTAATTTAATTAATTTTTCAGAGTAACTTGCCCAACACTGCTATTAACTATAATAACTACAACTTTTGCCTCAAACAACTGATTTGCTGCTTTTTAATAGTTAGTAAAGTAGTTGTAGTTTAGGTATGGGGAGATTAAGGGTCTAAAAGTGGTCAATCAGAATAAGTCTTATTTATGTGCTTTATCAGTACTAAAACAGCCACTAATCAATCTAGTTAATAGTAAAATAGACCGTTTACCTAAATAACTCTTTATTCTGCACTAACTGACCCTCTGGCTGTACATTAGCCCTCAATATAACATTAGTAATGACGTGTCGTATGATGCTGCTAAAAGAACATTATTTTGTGTATTTGATGTAAAGAAAAGTGGTGTTTATGTGGTTTAAGGTTTAAAAACACATTATTTTCCACATACTGTACATTATTGTTTCTCCTCTATGCCCCGCCTTTCTGAAACGTGTTGATTTTTACAAAGCTCATTGGTTTGAAAAGCGAGGTGTGCTCTGATAGGCGAGCTATCTAGTGTGTTGTGATTGGCCAAATAACTCAAGCGTGTGACAAAAATGTTACGCCCCTTTCCATACTGTGATGTCGTGTCCCGGAACGACAAGACAAATACATTAAAACCCATTACAAACAAGGCATATGTAGCATCCAGTGGGGACATAATTAAGGATTATAATGACTTATACTGTCTTTTTACGCGTTGCATCGCGCCGCGTAAACTTAAAACTATGTCTGCATTTGTGAACAACCAGTGCTACTCTACACTGCTCAAAACTCACGTTTGAATCATCAGTGGCAAATTCTTTAAATATGAAAACGTACTTACAGACTGTGAGTCAGAACAGATGACATTGTAGTCTACTCTACCAGGATCAGGAAACAATCCTCCATAAAATGCGCTGCACACATCTGAATATTTGGGTTGAACTGTTCTGGAACAGTGTTGTAAATACAACTTAACCACTGATTTCTAGTCGTGTCCTCTTTTGGAAGGCCAAACAAAGTATTTTCACTTTCGCAACGAAACACACAGCGTCTTCACAACATGGCGGCAGCGGCGGCAACAATAAAGTTACGCCTTCATTCTTTGCGTGAACATTTGGGCAGCGTTATGCAAATCTTCCCACACAGTGACATAGACATGTGGGGGCGTGTTTGAACGAGGCCTTTTAGGAGGGCGTGGACCAGTCTTAGCTTTTATAAAGAATATCTCTTTGGGTTTGAGACTTTAGTCTTTGCAACTTTAAGGATCTTATCTATTCACGAACAGTTTGTAACACTGCAAAGAGAAAGGAAAACTTGAAATCACATCATATTACCCCTTTAAATAAAATGATTTCTGTCATTTAAAGTTTTGAGATTGCTGATTAAACAAAACTAAACTAAAAATATTTTGTCCTTTCCGGTTCATCTGATCTGCTGAGTCTTATGATGCCGGGATCTGAGTTAATTTTTACCAACAGCTCCAGAAGTCTGTTAGTACCCTCTGACCCTGAAAATGGCTACAACAGAGCTCAGACGCCCCTGTGGAAGATTCAACATCACCATGGCAACATAATGAAAGTCTTGGGACTCCACAGCGTGAGAAGTGTCATTCTCAGACATTCTCAGATGAGAGCTGCCATTGTTACGGTTACTTCAACACTCTCAGCTCCCATTTCAGTGTTCCACCGTTCTGGACTGACTCCACAATAACACCAAACACATAAACTCCACTGAGAGGACTGATCTCTTTGACTGGAAAACCAGCAGCTCTATGAAGGCAGAATCACAGGGTTTAAATTGGCTCAAAACTGGAGCCTAATGCTGTATTGCTTAATCTATCTTTGTGTTTAACTCTCCATATCACTAAATAAAACAATTACAACAGTATCTATGCACATATTTAAGACTAATGTGCATCTGATCATGTAATTATACCTTGATGTCAAACTGCAGATAACGTTTGTCCATCTCTCTGGACACAATGCTCTCAATGACCTCAACAGGAACCAGCTGGAAGCAGTCATAGGCTGGGCAGAAGATGTTATGGGCCTCCCCCTCCTGAATCTTCATATTCAGGAAACTGCCAAGGGCAAGTACACATGACTGAATTAATGTAATTCATAAATACCATAATACCATCACAAATAATGTAATGTGACTGAATTAAAAGCCTCTGAAGAAAAAGCCCTCACCTTTCCCAGCATCCTCTGCAGAACTCGTGACCACATGGAATATCAACAGGCTCCTCAAACATGGAGGCCGCACACATACAAATTCCGCACTGACAGTGGAGAACAAAACAACATTAGTGAGAAAATATCATGTTAAATGCTATACACCTAGATATAAACTACATTCTATACACGAAGCAGTATAAAATTGATCAGAATAATAAACATTTGATAAAATGACATCTGGCCGTTTAATCTCATGACAAATTGCACTACAGAGCGTTCCGATGAGGGGGTCAAAACAGGACAGAAAATAGCTTATTACTTCTAAATTATGATGTTTTTGTTATAAAAATGTTGATAACGTTGTAAGTGGACCTCAGAGAACAGTACAAAATAATACAAAAGGCAGTTCATGACCCCTTTAACTAATTTGTCATTTTAGATTACACTCCAAAAGCACTTGCATGCTAAATGAAATGCAATAAACCAACGTCTGTCATTCGCTATCAGAAGCACAGGATGCAGAAAAAGCAAGGTCAAAACTCTAATTTCACATTTCGGCAATACATTTTTTTTTTTTGAGTGGTAGAATTTAATCACTGGAACTTAGCAGCCAAAAATGGGTTAAAAAAATTGTATTATATAATTTGTGCCTTTTTGAATATGGTGTAGATTTGTGCCGGTATTTGGTAATGCGATATATCACGGTAATGAATATGCACGATATTGTTATCGTGGGCACTTCTAAATACCGTGAATAATTATATATTACAAATTATTCCGAATTTTGAATGCATTTTAAGAATACTTTTCCCATCAACTGGTCAAAATGCACAACACCCTGTATGCTGTGTGAAAGACGCGTGCGCACTCTGATGTAAACAAGTGCGGACCAGAAGCACATGGCGGACGAGACGTGTGAGAGACACTCTGGATGAAAGCGCACTTCACTCTCGACAGCAAGTGTTGCGAAACTGGCAGAAATAATAATAATTCATGTAATGCAGCCGTTACCCCGGAATCCCTGTAAACAAAGCAGCTGCACTACTTTCTGTTTCTGAATCGTGTTTAAATGATTTAAACAGCTATTCAGATTTGTGTATCTGCTATGATGTTCATCACAGAGTTAAATACTTAAATATTTAGACTTAATAGGCTATTTATTTTCAAACTTTTTTTACATTTTAATCTGGACTACAACATGCCCTAGATATTGTTTGAAAGTGTTTTGATTGTTTATTGTTCGGTCACACTTTACATTAGGGCTTCATTAGTTAACATTAGTTAATTTCATTAGTTAACAAACTGCCAATGAAAAACTCTTCTGAACATTCATTAATCTTAGGTATTCCAATATTTAATAACACATTGTTAAAATCGAAAGTTGCAACAGTGTTATTTAATGAGCTAACCTGAACTAAGACTTGTATTTTTTAACAAAGATTAATAACTTCTGTAGCAAATGTAGCTATTGCTCATTGTGAATGTTAATGCATTAACTAAGGTTAACTAATGCGGTCTTAATGTAAAGTGATACCTATCGGTCTTTATAGTTCTTTTGCACTTTAATCTGTGTAAAACTTTTAACTTTATACATTTTTCTGTATTGCTTTATTGCATTTAAATGTTCAGTTATTTTTGTTATAAGAAAAAAGTTATTAAACCTGTTATACTTTATTATGACAACACTTTTTTGCAACTTATTTCAATATCGTGATAATACCGTATACCGCGATAAAAGCATCAGCAATTAATCACAACATGAAAATTTGATAAAGATATGAAGAAAGAATGTTCATAGAGCAACATTTTCATATGCAAAAAAATATTTAGGTTTATCTGCAGGTGAAAGTTCAACCTTGGTGTGAATATAGATTCATAGATATGCACCGTGTAACAAGATTTTGAACAGAAACATTCATGTTTGGTATTCTTATCCCATTTATGGGATTTGAACCTACAACATTTCAGTAACCCAGATCTAACCCCATGGCTACACCACCAAAATTGATCTACCTATGCATTAAAATTCATTACATTAAAACTAACTATTGTACATCACCTCCACAGAAGAGGCCGTACAATGAGCTACCAATCACTAATAGAGGAACAATCTGATCCCTCACCAAGGAGTGATCATCATCAGCAGGGGTCAGGCTGATCTCGTCCGGGGAGGTGATAGATGAGCGTGTGGTGCGAGGCGTACGGGGTGAGGGCAGGGTGTCCCAGGTGTTGTAGCCTCTGGGCGGAGGAGTTGGCATCTGAACACCTGAGCGCTGACAGCAGTTTTCAGCATTAGACATCCAAGCTTCCAGGAGTTTCTCCCTGTCCCAGTCTAAATTTTAAAGGGAAACTTGGGTCAGTATGCATGGCCAAAAAATAAAAAATTAAAATAAAATAAAACAGTACACGAGGAGTCACACAGATACTAAAAATACACATTCTTTCACCTATCAAATGCATTTTTTCAGTGGAATTCACAGCTGATTCAAGTGTTTCAAAAAGGCTGCCCTTTCTGGGTGGAAAAACCTACCCAGATGTTCCGTAGGTTAGTTCCACATAGGACATGTATGCCTGTCTTCATAGTAAACCTGCCAGTCATGGCTGGTATACTCCCACATGGGAGGGAAAAAAGGAACTGAAGTATGCTATTAGCAATAATGAGTAACCATTAAAACGCATTTCAAGACATTCACTTCCTAAAAAAAAAAACAGAACCAAAGTTCCTCATCCTCTAGTTCAAGGCTATGGCATGGGATGGTGGTGACATATAAAAAGGACATATACTTTGATACCTTCAAATGAACTTATCAGTCAACATCAATGCAGTGTGCTGGGGTAAGAAAAAATAAGAAATGCCACTTCCCAGAGGAAATCCTGGAGACAGATTCCAGACGTTGAAGGCAAGATAACACATTCCACAGTCCAAGGCAAAACACATCAACAAATACATACTGTACAACCAAATAAAACTTGCTTCCAAAGAAAGAGGCAAGATTTTCCCAACTGAAAATCCTCAAAATGCATTACACCTGCTAGCTCAATCGTCTGTACTCTACTGTGTATACCATCATAGTCTTAGGAGTCAAGAGTGTGAATTCGGGTTTAAGATTAAAAGAAGGTGAAACTGCATATTTGAGCCTCGGCTGGCGGTCTCCAGAGAGGCTGTGGCAATAATAGCAGCGCACATGAATCAGAGCTCTGCCCTTTTCTCCCATGGGCTCTAGTCATCTGGAACAAGGCCTGCTAGACAGCCTGCTCACATAATTGGAGATTATTAAAGAAAGCACTGATCCAATTATGAGTCTGGTGCCAGAGAGTTTAGCAGCTCTAAACATGAGTGCTCTTGTAAAATTAAGGGGAAGGAAATATTTAGGTCTGCTTTGTGAGCATGGATGCTTTTCAGATTTGCTGTACAGCAAAATACCTTATAGGTTAGTTAACTTCTCCAGGGGCAATACCATACATGTTTCCTATGGCTGTTTTAAATGTACACAAAGCTATATTCTTCATGAGTTAGGACCTGGAAGGATTGCGTCAGATTGAACCTTGTAAATAGGCCTACACAGAATATATGCCCACAGATTTACATAGAATTTCCAAACAAAGTTCTACAAATTTCCTGTCCCTTGCATGTTTGTTTGCTAAATAATAGTCGGAAGCATAATATCCATAATAGTCCGAAGCAATGTATCCGTTCAAACCAAATTACATGCCTTATCAGGTTTTTGAGTCAAGTGGATCTGGAATGAAACAAGAAAAATATGCTTGAATATATTAGGTAAAAAGAAAAAAAGTGTCTTAAACACAGTGAAAGTTAGTCAGTCCAATCAATTTGCACCTTCCAAAGATCATTTGCTCTAAACTGAAATCTCTGTCATCATTTACCTATGCTCAAGTCGCTTATCCATCAAATGACTTTCTTTTCTTGTGTAGAAAAAAGAAAATTGAAAAAAGTTGAAAATGTAAATGTTTTTTTCCCCACAAATGAATCTGTGGTCATGTTTAATTACTTCATTCTGTTGTGTTAGTTAAATCGTGGCACAATATACTAGTTTGGTCCCTCGTTTTAATTTTCGTTAAATCGTGACACAATATATTGAGGGGTTTTTTTCCCCCACATGTCATGTGTGAGGCTCCGAAAAAGGAGTTAATATAAAAATGTTGTAATACTTCAGATAAGGGAACGCATATTCACTATTAACCAAGTTTTCCATCAACAAACTCCTAATTTGCTGATAATTGATAGTAAGGTAGTTGTTTAGGTATGGGGTAGGGTTAAGGGATCTAGAATATGGTCTTGCAGAATAAGGCATTAATCAGTGGTGGACGAAGTAGACAAATCAAGTACTTGAGTAAAAGTACAGATACGAATATTAAAATATTACTCCAGTAAAAGTACTCCTTTTTCAATTTTACTCGAGTGAAAGTACAAAAGTACTTGATTTTTTGATGTACTTAAGTAAAAAAGTACTGATAGATAGATTTATTTCGCAATTTTATATAGGCTACTTAATTTAAATTTATATTAGCACATATTTTTTTATAATCCTCAAATACCTGGGATTTTCCCAAAATAACCACTATATTGAGTCAAGATATATTTTTGTTGTTGATGTGGACTACATTGACGAGAGTGTTGTAGTAATGTTCACTGTGACGCTTACATTGCGATGTACCTGAGAGAAAACAGATTTGACCATCTGATTTTCACCAGTAAGAATTTTTTTTTTAAAGCTTGTTGTTTTGCAGAACATTACAGTTATATATGACATGAGAATAAAGCCTGATGTTAGGAAGAACATTTTAAGGAAAATATAATTATATTTTCATAATGATTTTTTTCTTCTCAAACCTTGTCTGTGGTGTAAAAACACCCCTGGCCAAATGCCCCAAGAGGGCATCATTTCCCACTTTGATAATTACTGTAGTTACGATGTTCTGAACATCACATTCTTTCTTTTTCCTCAGATGTAATCTATCTAGGTGGTTAGATAAAAATATTTGGACTTTATATCTAAAAATTACCTCAACTTAGCACCAGCAAGCTTGTTAGCTAGACAGTTAGCATCAGCTAACAACATTTACTTATTTTCAGTATGGTTATGAATAAACATTCATATCTGTCTACTTGGCTAGTTAATCCAAACAATATAAAATGTATACTGTTGATAAACAATAAAAGCTAAATGGTAGCATTTATAAACTTTTAACGTTACGGCGTGGTGAATATGAACGTGCTGGATTTTTTATTAATCTGTGCTATTTTGGTTTTTTACCTCAAACATAGAGACACTTGTTTATATGTCTCATTCAAGCATTCATGGGCTTAAATAATCACCCTACAGCACTGTAGTTACACAAACATTACAATTTTAACTAAATATGATTTTTCAGTTTAAAATAATTATCCTAAAATTCGCATTAGTACTACTTTTAGCAGCATCAGACGCTCACTCGCTCACAATATCCCAGTTCTTACTTGTTCATTCCGTTACCTTGAGACTCGCACTAAACGTTACTTTGACTCGTGGGTTTTTCGTACCGAGACAGCTGCAATCGATCTTCTAATTCGTCATTGAATCTTCAGTTGGTGCGATTGTTGTGAACCGATTTAAAAGGTAGTGAAAAGAATCGTTCATTCTAATCAGCCCCGCTTCTGCATGTGGCGCGCGTGATATATTATAAGGAGTAACTATATGTTTTATGAAATGTAGTGAAGTTAAAAGTATGATTTTATGCTTTGGAATGTAGTGAAGTAATAGTAAAAGTTACTCAAAATAAAACTATTCCAGTAAAGTACAGATACTTGAAAATGTACTTAAGTACAGTAACGAATTAAAACTACTCCCTTACTGTCCACCACTTCTTAATATATTTATTTAAGTACTAATAAACTCCAATGTTAGTAATACGTAATTAAGAAACTACGTTTTCCCTATTCTAAGTGTTACCAAATGTCAAAGCTGCTCGTTCAATAAATACAAATGTTATCCTCACTAGCTTCAAAAAAAACTAATATAGAACACAAAGGCAGAATAACCAAAAAACCAAACAGCAAACCAAACCATACCCAGTTTTTCAGCTTCCCAGTGAGAGTGTAGTACCTCAACACAGTTTTCCCATAATCATTGCCAGCAACACTTGACTATACCTTGAGTGTTTGCGACACGCATACCATAGCCCGAGAAGATCCTCTGCGTGAAGAGAGGATCTTGCACATATCTGCGTCTCCACTATCAACATGCCTCAGCTCCTGAGGTGCCTGCACTCAGCCAACCTTCATAAAACGGAACAGACATTACTGTAATCCGACCCTAACTAAATCAGCAATCAGTCCATCTGCATCAACTTTTATATTTTTATTGTCTACAACATACAGTTAAAGGGTTAGTTCATCCAAAAAATTTAAATTCTGTCATTAATTACTCGCCCTCATGTCGTTCCAAACCCGTAAGACCTCCGTTCATCTTCGGAACACAAATTAAGATATTTTTGATGCATTCTGAGAGCTCTCTGGTCCTCCCATAGACAGCAAGGATACTTACACGATCAAGGCTCAGAAACCTAGTAGGAGATCGTTAAAATAATCCATGTTACATCAGGGGTTCAACATGTGAACATCATGGGTTCAAACCGTAATATTATACTAAGCTACGAGAATACTTTTTGTGCGCAAAAAAAAAAAAAACTTTATTCAACAATTCGTCTCCACCCTAGCAACACGTATGCTATTTCTGTTCTCAGCTGGCGTCCGCAGCGATACAATTTTCGACTTTGTTTTTCGTGATTATGAACGTAAAACAACGTATCCATGTGGTGCGGCTGACACAGAACAACATACGCTGTTTGCGTTCAGTGGATACTCTCCAAAATGGCGCTACCAAAATGACGAATTGGTTGCATAACGTTGTTTTGTGTTTTTTGCACACAAAAAATATTCTAGTAGCTTCATAAAATTATGGTTGAACCCCTGATGTCACATGGATTATTTTACCGATCTCCTCGCTACGTTTCTGGATGTTGATCGTGTAAGGACCCTTGCTGTCTATTGAAGGGTCAGAGAGCTGTCAGAATGCATAAAAAATATCTTAATTTGTGTTCAGAAAATTGAACAGGTCTTACCGTGTTTTGGAACAACATGAGGGTTATTATGACAGAAGTTTTTTTTGGGTGAACTATCCCTTTAAAATCTGTCACATCTGGACACCAAGGCTTGAGGCCAATGTTAAGGTCACAAGAAATTCCAGAGTTTATTTGGAGAGCTCACCTCCCTGCGGTCTAAGGCTGCATACTCTGCCTCGATATCCTCTGCATGGGGGTCAGTGGAGAAGACCATCTGAGACTCCAGACTGAGCGCAAGCTCCTTATGGTGTTGCCTTTCTGCACAGTCACATGGGGTCTCCTTGATCTCATTCTCCGCAAACAGGTCTGCACCACGCTTCAACAGAAACTGCAAAAAGAGGGTAATACTGTTAACATACAGTGGAAAGATCACTAAAATGCAGAGTAATGGACATGAGGAAACCTTAAAGACAGGGTAGGTGATTTGGTTCAAAAACATTTTTTGTTAGGCTGGTTGAAAGTCTCTTCACATCCCGAGAGCAATTACTAAGTTAAGTGGTCTAAAATTATTTATATAGTCTGTGGAAGGCATAGGACCCTAAAATGTTTGTCCAATGAAAATTTTCTACCCTACCTTTAATCTTTTGAGATAAGGTTTCACTGAACTATGACTACATACAGTATCTTTCGGAACATACTCCATTATACATAAATATCAAATTTGCCAAATTTCTGTGAAATGTATATGTGGAAGAAAAATTGCCCAGTCAAATTTTTTTGTGTTTGAGATTAGGTAAAGAATTGAAGATCCGTTCCAGGAAGTTTCAAAACATGAATCAGTTATATTTTAAAGCAGATATATCACAAAATTTCTCCCAACCTCATGTTAACCTTGAGTACCTATAGAGTAGTACTGCATCCTTCATATCTCCGAAGAGTGTTTAGTTTTATCAGATTTATAAAAGACAGATACAGCTGTACCGCTTCTCTCCAAAAACAGTTGAGCTCCTGAAGGCGTGCTGTGGGCGGAGCTAAAGAGTCACGAGAATGCGCAGCTTTTGCATAGCGATTGTCTGCAAGCTGTGACATCAACATAAATAAAACAGGAACAAAAACTTGATTGACTTAAATGATCTATGGCTAAAAATCTGATCCCGATATATATATTCAATCCAGAATCAGATCCCAATGACCCGAATGAAGCACATTGATGGGCTGCTCTTGCTCTGGTTGATGTGCACACGCTCTTCCAGAAGAAGTGCCCATACAAGGAATTCCACCCTTTATGACGTCATACAGGGCCATACTTGAAAAAAACTTTCCAAAACTGAAATGAACCCTGAAGGAGTACCTTTGGCACAAAAATACTCCATCATACATCCAACTCATTTTTTTTTTTTTTGAGACTTTGGTCACATTTATCATGAGAATCCAATTCTTTAACAGTGTAAAATAATGTTCTATATGTTAACATCAGTGACTGCAACAATCAATATGAACCAATTAATAAAAACTTGAGCATTTATTAATCTAAATTGTTATTTTATTTATTTATTTGTATATATCCCAATACATTTTAACTTGATTTATAAATTAGCTAACATTAGTCCATCTGTTATGAACATGAACTACAATGAACAATAGTATATTCATTATTTAACTAACTATACAATTTTTTTTTTTTTTAAACACGTTGTTCAATGCATTTATGTATACTGTATGAACTAATGTTAACCTTATTGAATCTTACTATAAAGTGTTACCCAATAAACACTTTTCAGAATCCATCTTCGGCTTCTGCATATATAGACGGTTTAATCATTTCTACTGTCAAAACAAACATTTCAATTCAAGATTTCTAAATGTTCCACATCAGGGGTCTCAAACTCAAAGCACCTTGTGCCTACGAGCCAGGTGGTTAAAAAGGTAGTCAAATGACTGGAGGTATGGTTGTGCAATATGACAATATTAGAACATGAACAATTAAATGTCTCCACGATCTGCCATAACAGAAAGATTGTTAGCGCTACACCTATTTTGGTGTAGTCAGGTGCCGTGTCCAAAAACGGTTCCCTATTCTCTATCTAGTGTTCACTATATGGAAATAGTGAATCAGTGAATGATTTTGGACACAAAAACTGTGTCTGTGCACGTTTTGACAGATACAAGGCTTCAAGTGTGTTTTATAATAGTCCTATATGTACCTCCACACATGTCTTCATCCCTGAGGCAGAGGCATAGTGTAGTGGTGTGTTTTTCTGGTTATCGGTGGCACTGACGTCAGCACTCTCATATTCACCACGGTCCAGTTTGGCGCCGGTCCATTTTAGGATCATCTGGAGGCACTCAGCCCGTCTGCATTCATCTTCATAGGGACGGGCTAGTCGCGGCTGCAGCGCCCCTTCGGATAGCAAGATATTTGGCCCCATGCACAACACATGCAATGTGGTCTCATTGTGCATGTTACGTTTGTTGGGGTTCCCATCCTTGCTGAAGAGGAAGGACCTGAGAAAAGATGGCATGGACAAATAAAAGGTAAAAAGCACTTTCAATAAACATTAGGAAATGGTAAAAAAAAATTGCAGTCATTGGTTTTGCTTTAAGAAACCAGATTTTAGGAATGTATCGATAATAAAATTCTGACAATGACAATATGCCAATGATTATTTTTTTACACCACACCACCCCCATATAGAACATATAACTTTCCAAAAGCAAACTAACACGAGTCTCCTTCCAACAGCTATACATTTTGAGCAACACTGGCCTGCTGATTCGGACCCAGAATCTTCATCATATTTGCAGTTGAAACAGCTGTTTTGCCTTAAAATAACTTTCAAAGATTGGCCTCTAAAATTCCACACTTTCTAGGCCAAAGAGTTTCACACTGGGCAACAAAAACAGCAGAATGTGATGATTTGAGTACTTCTAACAGTTTGGAAGCATTTAAGAACCAAGGAAATCTTGTATCATTTATCAAATATTGCTTGGAGCCTGACAGATAGACCTATGAGTGTGTCAGATTCAAATGTTTTGCGGGTCAATGACATAAAGAGTGTCTGCAATAAGGAAATGGAACAATTTAGTTTAAAACCAAATTCTTCAAAATCTTCTCTCTGTATTCATGTTGGTTTCATATGGCTTTGAAAATATATATATACACAATTTCCAAAAAAGGTTATAGTTTAATGACTAGAACATAATAGTAAAA
This sequence comes from Sinocyclocheilus anophthalmus, assembly GCA_018155175.1. Taxonomy (NCBI): domain Eukaryota; kingdom Metazoa; phylum Chordata; class Actinopteri; order Cypriniformes; family Cyprinidae; genus Sinocyclocheilus; species Sinocyclocheilus anophthalmus. The sequence continues at coordinate 119,854 of JADLZN010001517.1, read as the reverse complement.
AATTATTTAGGGAAAAAAAGTAGAAAAATTCTTTCATGCGGCTTAATTGATTATTATTCTTTTTTTAAATATATTATAGATATTCTTTATCCTCGAAAAGTATGAATTCTACTGAATTCTCAATTCTATTATCATACATCTTCGTAGTCTCCAATCTCATTTACAACTAACATGTCCTTGTCATTGAAAGGGTTATAAAGATATTTTAAAACACTTATTGACACTGACAGAGTCATAACGGTCTTCAGGCCATCTTTATGGTATCATTTCTTGTTTAATGTTTTCTTTTGCATTTTTTCATGTTGGTTGGACCCCATGATTTGATGGACAAATGTTTTTAACATTTCCTAAATGCACTAACATTTAACATAAGCATTTTGTTAGAATATTTTTATAGAAATTATATTAAAGCCTATGCCAAACTACCTACTAATATGTTTGTAGTCTATGGCCCCCAAAAAACATCAAAATTAATGATAATTTAGAAATTGAAAATAATCTCATCATAGAAGATTTATTCAAGCCATTGTACGTAAATGGCATTTTTAATGTATTTTAATAAATTAATAGATATGACAACAAAACAGTGATATTAGCACATTAATCACAGCTACAGATAAATAAAAAACTGAAAATATCTTCTTTTATGTTCCAAAAAAGAAATAAAGTTTTGGGGGGAACAACATGCTGGTGAGCACATCATGACAGAATTTTAATTTTTTAATGAAAATTTACATGAAAATAAGAAACCAAACCATAAAGTCAATCATTAAACATCTGGAAATCAGAAAGCAACTCGGTAATAGCTTAAGTAAAAACTAAGCAGAATGCCAAAATACTAAATATTACTGGATAAACCGTGTCTTACCGGAGTATGCGTGTCATGGCATGTCTGGCAGCATAATGGAGCGGGGTGTTGTGTTGGTACGGTTCCCCATATGAGGTGTTGGGGTCTAGAGACTCTTTGAACTGAGGGTTACCCTCATACAACTGATAGGCCAACTCACCCACTGATCAGTGCTTGCGGACTGGTGGCCGTGTTCCCATCTCTCCTCTCGCTTCCCTGCCCTCCTAACGATCATACCTCTTCATCCCTGTGGGTCCAGATACCCGACATGGTGCGCTTCCTGGAAACAAGAATAAAGCAAAGAATGTGTCCACTGTACTTCATCAGATAGGAGCTAGCTACATCACATAGCAAACACAAGCCAAAGAAAATAAATCCAACTTGAAGTTGTGATAAATGTACAACCTTTACAACCACGTTGGGGGCTGCCGATTAACGAATGCGTTGGCTGCACATTTGTTAAAAGCCGTTCTGTTACTCAGTAACAGGAAATTCATCATCACGTGCTTTCGATGGAGCAGAATTTCTACAACACAGCCGTAAGTTCCCTGACAACACGGCAAAAAAAATAAATAAACAAGATGGATTTTATATTTTGCGTTGATTCTGAAATCGCAGAAATCGTTCGCGATAATGACAGCTGTTTGCAAAGCTTCTCAGTGAACTACGGCTCTGTGAAGTAAATACTGGCTGTTCCATCTGAAAGCATGTGAAAATACCACATTTAATAACATATTTTTACTCCAAACTCACTTCATAACATCAGTAGAGTGTTTGAAATAAATCCTTCTGTGAGATGTGGCTTCTTACACAGAATAAGGCATGCAACATTTTTCATAGTATTTAAGCAGTGATAAAGGTTTTGCATTATAAATATACTTTATTTTAATTAAAATTATAATAATAATAACTCCGATAAAACATATATTGTCAAAATCGTGTGTTTATTAGTCACGCTGAATCAATGAAAGCATTTGAATCTTTTTGGTCACTTTCTCTTGAACTCAATTCTGTTTATTCAGCTACTGCAAGCGATAAGGCATTTAGGCATTTTCTGGGTTTCTTCTGCGATGCGTATTTGGAGTTTCAGCACGAGAGTGCCCTCTGTCCCTCTAGCCTTCGAATGGAGATTTACTGCTGATCACAGAACCGTGCTTCACTGAAAGATACGCATGACAATAGCAGCTTCTGTCGAATCGCGATCTCGATTCCATTTCGATTTATCGTGCAGCCCTAACCCCGTGTAGTAAAAACCTGCAGGAAAAGGCCTGAAGTGCTTATTAGAAGCAAACTGACTCTCCACCATAACCAAACAGTACTTACAAACAAAACCACGCGTTTAACCACGAGAGGCCTGACAGAAGCAGATGCTAAACATGTCCCACTTCACATGTGTGCCCTTTAGAAGACCTGCAAGAGCATAGCCGCTTCTAAGAGCTGATCTAAAACCAGCACATCTACGCGAATCCTCGTCAACCTTCCAGAGAGAAAACTGAAAACAGGTCTTGGATTAGAAGCGGACGGCTAATTGTCTCAACACACTGACTCATTCTCCACAGGAGCTTGTGAGGAACGAAACAGACTTCCTCCAGGAACACTATAGGGGCTCCCGGCTCCCTTCGCCAACAGCTGTCGACATACTGCGAGCAGGTTCTGTCGAGGGGCAGGATTCAGCAGGGCAAAAGTTATGCCCCCACAAATGCCATCTGTCAACATGGAGTCATGGACACCTGAGGTGTCAGCTGTATTCATTTTTACACCGACATTGCAAATGTAGCATCTTAAGAGCAGAAAAAATAAATTGGGCCATTTACAAATACTGACTTGAATTTCATCACAGACAAGCAACCTCATGGGTAAAACACAACTCGTCTGGCATAGTTTCACGGCTAACCTCTTTTGGTCTCGAGTTGGCTTATATTGAGCGTTAAGTGTGAACTATATTTTAAAGAGGGGTGCCATATAACATAACAATTATGTCATAATTTCCTCATCCTAATTCCAAACCTGCTTGACGTTCTTTCTTCTGCGTTCGCGAATAACACATTCTGAAGATGTGTAAGCAAGATTTTTTGGTGTCCATTGCTTCCTATTGATAGACCCAAAAAAAAAAAAACACTGCAACATTTCTCAAAATATCTTCTTTTATGTTCCACAGATGAAAGAATGTCATGAGGAAGTAAATGCAAACGATGGACGAATTTTCATTTTTGAATAAACAATCTCTTTAAGCTTCTCATTGGCAAAACGTACAAAAAGTTTCATTCAATCATTGAACATCTAGAAATCTGAAAGCCACTCGGTTATGATAGCTTAAATCACACACATTATTTTAATCTTTTTATATCAAAGTGCCCCAGATCTGCAGGGCATTGAAATGCGCTTGTCATGTCTAACCTTACAAAAATATATTGCCATGGTAACCATACTTACTTCCCACCATAAAACAGTTATGAGAGTTATGTTATGAGTTCGAGAGTTTACTCACATAAAACCACGTAATTTAAAAATCCTCCACACAAAAAAAAAGTGCACTCGCTAAGTTTTTGTTTAGCAGTTGCTTAGTACTTGTTCACTTTGCTCATACTTCACGCATGCATACAATAGACATTTTTGGATTCAATTTCAATTATTTTTGTGTATAAAATAACCTAAATTATTATTGCTGTCTCTGTCAGTTGCATAAGGTTAGTCATGTGATCCAAGCATGGCAGCACCCACATAGTGGCATGTAGTATAAAACAGCTTTTTCTAGAAGCCCAAGTTATCTGGAGCCTTCATCTTTCGTGGACCATTTAAAAAAAAATCTCTTTCTCCATGTATCATTTTATGATTAGCAAAAAGCAAAGTTTGAAGCATATGCATGTCATATTAAATCTATTACAGATCTACGGCAGCAACAATAACTATGGCATTTTGGCAAGGAAACTATAGTTATCACGTTTGAAGGGTATTACGATAACTTAACGTTTACTGTTCTTCTCCGCTCCATTGAGAGTGAAAGCTCAGGCATGCAGGAGTCAGCGTGCCTGTGTGTGTTTGTGGTTGTGTGTTCGGGTGTGTGGGTGTTGTTGTGTGTGTGTTTGTGTGTTTTGTTCATGTTGCTTTGTTGCTCCAGATTCTTTGCGCTGTTTGTAGCCAAACGTCGATTTCCTAGAAGGGGCTGGGCGATGTGTTTACAGCCTCTGCCATTTACATACACATTACATAGATTACACACTCGAATCACGAGAAAATAACCACTGGACTGTGCTGTAATGTGATGCAAAACACTATTATTTACACTGACAAAAATAGTCACCAGGGCGTGTTTGCAGCTGAGTAGCGTTAGCTGACCATTGTTTCTAATAGCTGGATGGTTTTATTTCCCATGCATTCCTTATAGCGCATCTGTTACTTGTAATAATAAAATCAATACAGGAGCTTTCAGCTTTTTCTAGTTCGTTTTTGTGTTCAGATCAGTCATGATAACCGAGTTAGCTTGGCAACTTGACATTACCCAGATGTTACACCAGAGAGAGAGATATAGTGTTTATATGTATAAGTATAAAATAAATAAATGTAGTTTTATCGCTGTCAACCAGTCGACTTGTTGTTATGGCACGTAAACGTATTAATAATAATGCATGTCGTTACAAACAAGTCATTTCATTTCATCATTCATCAACATCAATTATCACACCGCTGAAGCAGCTACAAAATCACATTAACCTACTTACACACCAATTAGCACGACGAATAGCGGGTCGATATTTTCTCTTTTTCTGATCCTGAATAATTTAGAGAGCGTATCTAATGCAAAACCTTGCTGTACTCTAAATAAAATCTGCCTCTCGGTTAATCTTGCCTCTCGCCTTGTTGTCAACGGGCCTCGTTCTCTCTTTCCTCGGGGGCCCCTGTGACGGCCCTGCCGTTTTATCACGGGATCCGTCACGCACGCCGTCGCCTTCACTGAAACTCAGTTTTTCAAAATAAAAGGCCCATCAGTTGCGCTCCCGTTAGAAAAGTACCGAATGCGCCGACAAACACACGTAACAACGAGCATGACTTAACGTAAGGTACTTTTCTACACACAGCAGCCAATCAAAGGTGTTACTAAAAAGCGAAATATGTTCAAAGTTTACGGTTTAATTAAATATTTAATGACATCATGACCTATGCTAAGTTAGCATAGTTTTAATGTAGACACAATAACTTTAGTAACTCACTAACGTTCTAAAATATAACAAAAAAAGGAGGAGATAACATAAAAAAAATAAAAAAAAACACATTTTTAGGCGGAAGTGTTACATTAAGCAAGTGTTTCAAAAAAATAAAATATCTTGTTTGCTTTTTGCTTTGTATCCTTAGAAATCTCATTAATCGGAATTCGATCTAAGTAACATTACTTACTTCCTACAGTCCACTCCAGGTTACTGCACCACTCACTGCCCGTTGGGCCAGTGTTGTTTTATTAAATTTCTATAAAGTGGTCTATGGGGCTTTTTTTAAGATCATTATTTTGGTTTAACCGACTATGTGACATGTCCTGTTCCAAAAAACCCATATATTTTTCAAATACTGTGCATTATATTGTATTGTTCCGCCTCTATGCCACGCCTCTCCTACAAGAAAGTCCCCTCCCTTCCGAAAGTGCATCTGCGTCTGATTGGCCAGCTGACCCCGTGATTGTATTGGCCGAACACCAACAAGCAACTCGTCGGAATGTACCGCCACCACGACGCCCCTTTACCATAATCGCGCGCTTCATCTTTCAAAATAAATGTAAAGACAGTAAATAATGTCATTAGTTTTTACCATCAGTTCAAGCCCGAAAGTGGAACTGAGTCGCGTGACAGACACAGTGATGAGCTGGTATGTGTTTGCAGTACACAAGCCACTGTTAAGACAGCTGACTCTACTGTGATTTGACCCTGTCTCTCTCTCTATCTCTCTCATCTCCTCACAGACACACACACACACACCACACACACAATGTGCAAAACTCCGCATTTGAACAGTCAATAGCAAATACTTAAACTAATAACAAAACATACTTACAGTAGCTGATTCAGAAGCGCCAGATTGTCATAGCAAAATCAGAATTACCTCCTCTCCTAGCTCGAAACGGTCGTCCTTAAAATGCATTGCTGTTCTGTTGTAAATAATCTTAACCAATGATTCCTAATTGTATCTACTTTCGGAAGGCCAAATAAAAGTGCTTTTGCTTTCGCCGAGAAACACAGCGTCTCCCTGACTGGCTGCTTCAACACTAACTGCGGTTAACTGAAACCACGCCTTCTTTATTTGCATAAACATTTGGGCGGCATTATGCAAATATTGATATTTCCACATAGTGAGTTAGATATGTGGGGGCGTGTTAGAACGAGCCGTTTTAGGGGGGCGTGGCAGAGTTTTTTAACTTTGATAAAGAATATCTCTCTGGTTTTGAGACTTTAGTCTTTGCAACTTCAAGGGATCTTATGTATGCACAATCAGCTTGTAACACTCCAAGAGAAAGAAAAACTTGAAATCGCAACAAATGACCCCTTTAATATGTTTGGATTATTTTATTTAAATCGATTATTCAATTAAATTCCATTTATACGTTTTGCTATCAACGTGCAATATGCTGGTAATTAAGAAACAAACTAATCAAACAAATGTACATACTTTTTTTTTTGTAATAAAATCTGCAAAAGTTTATTTTATTGTTCCTTTAGCACTGAATGGGTAACTATGGTAAAGATATTTGTTTTAAAGGGCCTCCTTTCATGTCTGTAGGTGCCATAAAAATGATTAAAAGTTACGAAAGTCGTTACATCTTTAATCATTTGTGAACTATTTTTAATAAATGTTAGTGTTGCATCAAGTCTTTCACATCTTTTGCATCAAGTCTCATCTTCACCCCCAAATGGAAAGTATGACATCACTAGAATGTTCTTGCTCTTCAGATAATTATGACGGTTTATGGGGGGTTTTGAGTTAGTGGATTTTTCTACTCTTAATAATTCGTTTAAAGTTAAATGGATAAAAACATTTTTAAACAACCCCACATCCTGTTGGAATTTTATTCCAAATCATATATTTAATTCTGCTGGAGGTTTACATTTTTTATTGCGCTGCAACTTTGACATCTCTAAAATACCTTTAAATGTATCTTGTTTTCATAAACAGGCTTTAATAAGCTGGTCACTTATACATAATTATCATTTTCACCACATAGCTACTTTATTTGGAATAATAAAAATATTAGATATAAAAATAAATCCTTTTTTTTCACAATTGTTTTGATAAAAATATACTTTTAGTCAGTCAACTTTTAGAGATCATTTCAGTGTTGGGGAAAGTTACTTTTATAAGTAATGCATTACAATATTGCATTATTCCAGAAAAAAGTAATTACATTACTTTGTTACTTTTTATTGAAAGTAATGCGTTATATTACTTTTGTGTTACTTTCGCGTTACTTTTTAATATAAGCAGGGCTTGATTGTTTTTAATATAAGAAGTTCTATTTATTAGCAAGATAAAAGCCTTTCACCCAAAAAGTGTATGATCACAGGGCCGTTTCTAGCATAGGGCGAGCTAGGCGGTCGCCTAGGGCGCTACCAGCTGAAGGGGCGCCAATGAGCGAACGTACTGGCACTTTTAGCAGGTTTGTGATAAAGAGTGGCACGGCCACCCTGAAATATGATTGCCGCCCTCACTGGATCTCCCAACATCATTGGGCTACAGTACTGTCATTATGATGCCTGTATGCCACTGGATCAGAGTGCTGTCAGTTGCTGCCTGATTGTTGCATTTAAAGTTTGCATTTGGAGCACTCAACAAAGCCGTTAGATCAGTGGGCTCTGTCAGTACTTTGGCAAGGTAACACCTTTTTTTGCCATGCAATAAAGCTAAATTCAAAGGCCAATTTAAAATATTGGTACATAAATAAAGTGCACAAAACCTTATTTTTTTTAGGCATTATTGGGCACTTTTTTTTTGTGGCACATTTGTCCAAATATTTGTTTTTTGCGCCAATGCATTGTTAAATGTTCAGCGTGTCATGTAATATTCCCGTATAAACTTTAACATCCAATTAAAAAATATTTGTATGGTAAAATTCGCTAATTCACAAGATCAATATATCCTTTATTAAACTGCTTTGTTGAGTTAAATGCATCCTTATGGAGGTGTTGAAATGCTGAATCATTCATTCACTTCCAACAGCGCTTAATGGGAGCAGCGTCTTAGAGGGCAGAGCGTCACGTTATTTAAGGGGACGTTAACGCGTTAATGAGTAGCAAATTATTAAGTAGCTGCATTGGTTAATTTTATGCCACTGATAAAGCTTTTAAATGTTGTTTGGGGTAACAAAGGGGTTTTATATGTTTGACTGAAATAATAATGCAATAACTGACACTTTAAATCAATGTTTCAAGAAACAACAACAAGAAAATTGAACAAAAAACAGATAAAGATAAAAAAGTAGCCATTGATGATATCTAAACAATATTTAGTAGTATAGTATATAGTATCCAAATGAAAATTTTATAAAATTAATTTATGTGTGATTTATGTGTAAAATATGTGCAATGTCTTAGCCACTAGGGAATGTTACATAGGGCTATACAGGCATCTAATAGCAACACAATGATATTACAGATACTAAACTGTGCAAAATGTTTATCTTTGTAACATCATTTACAAATACTGCTTCATTTGTGGGAACTCAATGCACTTAATCTCCACAATTAATTTTCGTACTATGACAACGCAATTGGAAGTGCACGCAACTGGTGGCTGAAAATAATTTTATTAAATTTTAATATATATTATATTATATATTAATAATATATAATATATACTATAATAATTGGGGGGTGTGCAATATGGATTTCGCCTAGGCTCAAATTGGCTAAAACGTCCCTGTGAATAAACCTCAGGCTGAAGCAAAAGAAAATTCACGTCTGTACAGTAGAACGCAGGATAAGAAACACTCTTCAGCAATAAAAAACAATGAAGCACAATTGCTAGTTTATCTAAAGTCATTTTTGCTTATTAGTATGGTTAAACTGGATCATCAAAGGTCAGCAGCAAGGACATTGGTTAATAGAATGGGATTAGATGCATTTTGTGTTATTTAACATATTTAATTATTGCAGGTTTGCGTCATATTCTGTTTTGCATTGTCCACTGTTTTTAATTCAGTTTTGATGACACAACCCCCAGGGGGGGTTTTTTGTGAGTGGGATGAATGCATACACATTCACATTTAGTCTAGAACTACATTATGTTCACACAGCGCACACAATTCCTCAGTACTTCCGATATCTCCCAATATGGGAACAGGAGAGCTGTCAGTCAATAAACTGAAAAAAAAGTAACTTGCATTACTTAATTGAAAAAGTACTCGGATATTTTCTTGTAAATTTAAAAGTAATGTGTTACTTTACTAGTTATTTGAAAAAAATAATCTGATTACATAACTCGCATTACTTGTAATATATTACCCCCAACACTGATCATGGTGTCCTTTTTACAATTTATGCAAGAATTTTCTTTTCCTGTCCCCCCCAAGAGAATATGCCATTGTGTTTGGTGCAATTCCCAATTGTATTATACCTTTAGTAAAATCTGGCCCTAAAGGTTCGTCCACTTTTTGATAACACTAACTTATTTGTTGACCAAAGTCTTCTCAATACCATGTCAAACAAAGACATTCATTCAATTATTAATAGATCTCAATGTCTTTACCTGCTTTGGTGGATTTTTTGGGGGGGGGGGGGGGAATAAAATATTTTGTTGATATAGAATGGGAAGAGTTTGGCTTCTTCGACAAAAATTCTTCTTATCTAATAAAGTTGTTGAAGTCTCTATCAAAATGATCCATAATTGTTATCCGGTAAATTACAAACTTGCTAAATTTAACAATAGTATTTCCCCCAGTTGCTCCTTTTGTCTTCAGTCTGAAGAAACAATCAATCACTGTGACTGTGCTTATTCTAAAGTGTTCTGGGTTGACTTTTCTAATTTTGTTAAAAAAATATTTATATCCAAACTTTTTATATCCAGTGTTTTTTGGTTACTCTTTGAATCTAGACCCTTCTCGCTGTAAATGCATTATTAATCTATTGCCATATCTTGCTAAATTTGACATCCATAAGTGTACATTTTCAAAGAAAAGTCCCTACTTTTTATTTTCAGGAAAGATTTTGATGTGTATGTAAACTCTTTAAGAAACTAATAATTCTATTGCATGTAAGACTCTTTCATGGTTTAAGTTTTATAAGCTAGACAGTATCTTTGAGTATTGTTTTAACCCTTATTGGCTTTTGTTCTATCTTGTCTTTTGTAATTGTTTGTTTGTTCCTTCTATTGCATAATAATATAATAATAATTGACGGTTTATGCACTACAGAAATTAATCTTCTGTTTCAAAATAAAAAAAACTGTTTACGTTTTTGCACATTCTACAATCATTTGAGTGCCTAATTTAAATGTATTTCAATCTAATGCAAGTGCATTTTAGAAAGATTAGATTGAAAACATGATCATGCTGTTAATAAACACCAGATGTCAGTGTTGTAAGAAACAAGTTATTCCTCATACAATACATGGTTCAAGTTGAAAATACATCAAATACAGTAGCCTAAATATTGTTCTGATTTTGAGAACTGATGGCTTAAATTATAAATTAACTGTTGGAAAAAATGCTATACTCCAGTATATGATACATAAATTGAACTACTGTTTAAAATGAGTTTGAAATACTCTCAGAGACTAGATTGTATTTGAGCTCATTAACTGTATGAACTCTGTCTATAAGGTCTATGAAAGCTGAGCTCTATTAAACTACATGTACCCTTTCTTTATTATTCGTTTCTTTACTTTAAGAGACTCCATACTTCACACTGAAAGAGAAAAGCGTCAATTTACCAGTCTCCTATTGAAGTAGATTGAATGGATCTTAGGTGTCCAACATTACCTGATGTCACAGATTGTCCTAATTTCACCTATTGCAGACCCTTCACATTCAATGCAGTATTAAAATAGCAAACTTTTGCTTCTGATATTCAGCAAGTTGTTGGTATTATATCAATCAAGCACTTATATCTATAAATCCCGTTCCGATTTTAAAAAAAAGGTTGCAATATTGTTTTAATGGGAAACTGTTTATATCTATTCCACGGACAGTGACAGGTAGCACTTAATAACTTGAAACTTATAGACTAATGCAAATCAAACAGTGTGTAATATTATCAAATTCCCTGAAATTCTAAGCTCATGGAAAAATTGAAGGACATTCCTAAAATGGTGTCCCTTATAAGTAAAGTCTAGAAAACAATGGCGCATTGAGAGAAAATGCCACAGAGAAAATTTAAGGCTTCACGTTCTCAGACTTAAATCTGTCTCATGACCCTATAAAGCTTGCATCATTTGATATAACACTGACTGAAGCCATACAGAAATACAGCATTTTTTTGGAATTTATGCAAATGAATTATTATTATTATTATCATTATTATTATTATTAGATAATATAAGAGCAATTTGAAAAATATATATATATATAAAATATTGTTATATAAACTCATCTTTGACATACCTGACTGAAACCATACAGAAATACAGCATTTTTTTGATTTTATCAAAGTTTTATTATTATCATATCATTATTATTGTTATTGTTATGAATTAATAAAAAACAATTAAAAAAACAACCAATGACGCCATAAAACATGCATCATTTGATATAATAAGGACTCGAAGCCCGGACAGAAATACAGCCTTTTTTTAGAAATTTAGCCAAGTTATTATTATTATCATTATTTATATTATTATTGTCATATTAATTAAATCAATACCATATCAAACTGAATCATTTGGATAAACACTGTCTGACAGAATACAGACGCCTTTTTGATTTATGAGAAGGAATTATTATTTTATTATTATTATTATATAGAACAAAACCTTAATAAAAAAACAATCCCGGTAAAGCTTGCATCATTTATATACACTGATTATTATAATATATTATATAACTATGATAAATATTATTATTATTATATATAAAAACAATATATACCCTTTAATATAATAATAATAATAATACAAATATTGGTTTCCAGAAAGCTCATTAAAAGTCAATGCACAATTCTTGCTGCTTCTCCTAAAACATTATTTGGTCAAATTATACTTTCAATCCTGCTGAATGCATATTAATCTTTATAAATAAAGCTAAATCCTCTTTCACACCACATGCTTTAATATAAATTGCATTATAATGTTCAGTAAGATTAGGATCACAAAAGAGGAATGTATATTTTAGAAGCAGAAGTTTGCATGGAGCGCATGGTCAGCCACTCCAGCTGCTAAAGTAGTGCTAATCCTGGGGGTATTGAGGTTATTAGACTCAGGAAACTATTGTGAACTGGGCTGCTGAGGATTAACACATCACATGTTCACCGGGCACTAGGAGGTGCTGATGAATGCTGCTCGGATGATATCTTTTTACGGTTGCGATTGGATGTCAAGCGTCTTGCCATGGCAGCCATTTGAGGTCAATTTTAGGCTGTTTGAAGTTTATACCAAAGATTAATGGAAATCATTTTGCATGGGAAACAGTGTGGGACGTTCTGCAGGCCCGTAGTCCTGTACTGCTGTGTAGCAGCACACACCTTACTAACATGCTGCATGGCAATTGCAGTTTAATAGCAATTGTAGCTATATTTATTCTAGAGCGGCAATGTTGCATTGGCTGCCTTAGCATTGACTTCTGAACTTGTAGAGCTATACTGGATCTTTCTTGTAAGCTTAGTGATTAGCACCTTATTGGGTCCAAATACAAATGAAAGTGTCTGCTATTGTGGTATCTAATTATAATTATGTTAAGTTATGCTGTGTGATGTAATAATGTTACTCAGCTTGTAATTTCATGTAATTATTTTCCAATTCCTCAGCTCTTAGGGCACTTATTTCATTCTTATATGTGACCCTGGAGCACAAAAAAGGGTTTATTTCTGAAATCTGAATAATCTGAATAAATAAGCTTTCCATTGATTTATGGTTTGTTATGATAGGACAATATTCGGCCGAGATACAACTATTTGAATATCGGGAATCTGAGGGTGCAAAAAAAAAATAAAAAATTGAGAATAAGCTTTTAAAGTTGTCCAAATGAAGTCCATAGCAATGCACATTACTAATCAAAAAATAAGTTTTGATATAATTACGGTAGGAAATTTACAAAATATATTCATGGAACATGATCTTTACGTAATATCCTAGGTTTTTTTTTGGCATAAAAGAAAAATCGATCATTTCGACCCATACAATGTTTCTTTGGTTATTGCTACAAATATATCCCAGCGACTAAAGACTGGTTTTGTGCTCCAGGGTCCATATAGGACAACCTGTTGTATATTCCAAGAGTGAAAGACAGTTTTCTTTTGATTATTTTATCTGTTTATAAAGCACAAAAAAGCAATTCTATTCACATCAACATCAGTCAAAATTCAACATATTAAAAATCGAATGAGGTCTTTAAATCTGTCTTTAAAGCACAAAGTTGGTGCATCTAGCACCCATTACTTTCCATGTCTGATAGCGATACACATCCATGATACATTTATGAAGGGAAAGCGAGATGAGCTGAGAAAAGAGATGAGAGAGAGAGAGATTGCAGCATGCTGAACAAGGGAGCAGCACTGAAAGCCAATTTGCAAGAAAAAGCAAATTAAAAGGTCAAATCATTTTTTTTTTTTTTGAATATGTAGGTAAAGAAAACATTTGTTTTAATATTGTGTAGATGGCTTGTACACATACCGCTATCATTTTGGAGTCTTGAATCTCTCTTTCAATTATTGTGGTCTTCCCCTCCCAGGTCTGCTTTTGAATTAGTTTACCATCGACAAGGCTCACAGTAGTCTGAAGAGAATTAAGGAATAAAGGGAAATGTAATTATGCTTGAAAATAATAAACTAGACACGCACACACTTTTTAAATACAGTCAAAAATATTCGTTTTCTTTATGTATTTGCTGGTTTGCTTATTTATTTATTTTGTAACCCTTACCCTGACTTTCCTGTCATCTGCTGTTGTCTCATCAAATTCTTCATCTAATTGAAATTTGATTTCCAGGGTTTTGAAGGTAGTGACAGCTTTCATGGAGATGAACCCCTGCTCATGCACAGCAATCGACAGACTGGGTTTCGCTAGGTTAGCCATTTGCCTAGAAGCAAAACCAGCACCTGTGTACAAATACAAATATTTTGCCTGAAATACAGTACAGACAATGCCATTGCTGGTGCTTATTTTCAACAGGTATATGGCTGTAATACAACTGGACAAAAAAATGCATTTGATTGATTAAGCATATATGTTATATATGATTATATAAAACATTATTGTATATTCTGTCTTACCTACAGCCTTCATGTATTCATCAAAATTGTCACTTGAAGTCATTTTCCATTTACCAACGAATTGCTCAGCCATTGTTTTTTCCATGTTCAGTATTTAATAAAAACAAAGAAATAACTTGATAATTACAACACACGACCTTTTACTTTTTAATATGTGTATAAAGTGTTGCAGAAGCTCATATCAGAACAGAGGGAGGTTTAAAGAGTGCACGGATAGTTGTCGCCCGCTCACTGACCAATCAGTAACAACGCTGTGATATTTGAGAATTTGATTGGCTAAAAGATTTTAAAAGGGGAGGGCTTGATAGAGATCGATATTTGGATATTAGATTAGGTCAAACATATAAAACATTATTCATGTTTTACATTAAAACTTTATAAGTAAAGTGGAAATCTTGATTATGCAAATAATAATAATAATTATAACAACAATACGTTTAACTTGACATCTTTAAACAAAGAGTTTTGAGTGTTGCTGAAGTATTGGGACTGACCTGATGCATCAAACGGCATCAGTCTAGTTTTGAGATGACAGACATCAAATGCAAAACTGAATCTTTGCTCTTGCTGGGTATTAACACTGACTTTACTGCTTAAATCTGCACCTAATCAGTCCATACATAGGTAGCATTTATCCATGCACGACAATCCCACAGTAGTTGGTCCAAGTTTAGTGCAGAACAGAAACAGCGCCATCTGCTGAGGATTAATAGTAAAGCAATTCTGCAGTACACAGAACATGCAGCAGCATTTTTGTAGTCCTGACATTAAAGAGCATTATAGTCAGACAATGGAGCTTCTGTTCTTCAGATCAAAGCTGGAGATGATTACACTGACGTCTCAAACTAAAATAATGTTCATATTTGGTATTCAGTCTAAATCACTGCAAGGAGTTCTGCCCCTGCCATCACAAGCAACAATACAAATCCACAGCCATCTTCAGTCATAACTCACAATCCTAATCAATGAGAGAAATATCTGCTTTCTAATTTTATAATCAAATTAATTCAGCCATTTCATGGTATAACGTTACAATAAAAAAATGATGATTAAAGAGTTTAATGAATCTTTTCTGCGTTTTTGTAGGACTAATTGAATTAATATTTGTCCTCCCAACATCCAAACCATGTACAACCCCTCCCAGCTCTATAAGGCAAATGCTGAGGTTCTGTAATTAAAAAAAAAAAAATCCATAAATATTAATACATATATATTCATTTAAATATTTTGGATATAAATATTCCTTCAAATTATTTATTCATTGATTGGTTGAATGAAAATAAACCTTTTCTGAATCGTATATTTAGGTAATATTATTATATTTTCATCAATTTAATTACATGAGCCCTTCATGCATTTTCATTTATCAATGCAGGTCCTGGCTGGTGATCATATAAAGACCTAAACATGACATGTTATGTTTGGAGCGCAGGTGCATTGGCATGGAGTGGCATTATAATTACTTAAAGTCGACAATTACGGTCCCTTAATTATCATACATAGATGCCTGTTGGTCCAACACTGCACTTACGGACTCATTTACTATAAATTACATAGCGATGTGCTTTCATTTCTGGGGGGGTGTACATATTCCCTTCAAACAAAGGTTTTAGCATGTGCAAGCAAATAAGCTTTACTAGTCTGCATCGTCTTGGTGACAAGTTTTTACTCCCTTCATCACAACAATTGTGTGCACAATAAAAAAGTACAGAGACGTTATGGGATCCCAGTAGACGTCTATATACGGTCTGATATATATATATACAGTATATATAATTATGTGGTAAGCTGCGACCGGAAATACAGAATGAAACCATAGTGGAGTACACAATATCACAGAGGTTTTTTTCGAAAGTCGAACAGGAATTGTTTTAAAGGGGTCATATGACGTTGTTAAAAATAACATTATTTTGTGTATTTTTGTAATGAAATGTGTTTATGCGGTTTTAAGGTTCAAAAAACACATTATTTTCCACATACTGTAGCAATTATTGTTTCTCCTCTATCCCCGCCTTTTTGAAACCTACGTCGTTTTTTACAAAGCTCATCGTTCTGAAACGCGAGGTGTACTCTGATTGGCCAGCTATCCATTGCGTTGTGATTGGCCGAATACCTCAAGCGTGTGACGGAAATGTTACGTCTCTTACCATATTGTGATGCCTGCGGCAACCACATGTGATGACCCCCGGCTAGATTCAGCATCGTCCACGGTGAAAGCCGATCCTGTGCAAGCTGATGTCGGCCTTTTCCTCAGCGTCCAGCATGGATCAGCTCTAGGCATGACGAAGTGATATCGTCCTCTTTTGGAAGACCAAAAAGTAGTTTTGCTTTCACAACGAAAAAAAACACAGCGCCTTCACGACATGGAGGCAGCAACAATACTACAGCGAGAATAAAGGTACGCCTTCTTCTTGCGTGAACTTTGGGCGGTGTTATGCAATCTTCCGCGTGCTGCTTCTGTTGGCGAGTGAATTGACAGGTGGGGCGTGTTAGAACGAGCCGTTTAGTAGGTGTGGGTTGACTCTTACTTTATAAGATATCTCTTTGGATTTTACGACTGTAGTCTTTTGCAACTTTCACACCTATCACTATCTTTATGCCCAGAGCTTGTAACCGCACAAAAGAAAGGAAACATTGAATCGCATCATATGACCTCATCTGTAGAGAGTGGAAAATAGGTGAAAAAAAACAATAAATGTATCAATCAGAGAGCTTCTGGGCAGAGACTGTGTTTTTTTAATTTGCTTGTTCTGCTGCAGTAGCGGGCTGAATCAATTACTGTCCTACCACATATTTTCCACGGGCTGGAAGCTGCTGAAACGCTGGGGCAGTTTTGAATCTGTGTGGACAGAAAAACCCTGTCCAACGGTTTTTATATATATATATATATAGATATATATTATATCATCTATATAAATATCACTATATATACATATATACCTAAAAAGAAAATACACACACACCACATGATTATTTGCTAGAATGCGTTGGGATATAAATTAATTAGAGAGAATCTATTCATATAACATTACAACAGATATATATACAGTGGGTACGGAAGTATTCAGACCCCCTTAAATTTTTCACTCTTTGTTATATTTCAGCCATTTTCTAAAATCATTTAAGTTTTTTTTTTTTCTTCATTAATGTACACACAGCACTCCATTTTGACAGAAAAACACAGAATTTTTGAAATTTTTGCAGATTTATTAAAAAGAAAAAACTGAAATATCACATGCTCCTAAGTATTCAGACCCTTTGCTGTGACCTCATATATTTTAACTCAGGTGCTGTCCATTTCTTCTGATCACCTTGAGATGGTTCTACACTTCATTTGAGTCCAGCTGTGTTTGATTATACTGATTGGACTTGTTTAGGAAAGCCACACACCTGTCTATATACGACCTTACAGCTCACAGTGCATGTCAGAGCAAATTATAATCATGAGGTCAAAGGAACTGCCTGTAGAGCTCAGAGACAGAATTGTGGCAATGCACAGATCTGGTCAAGGTTACAAAAAAAATTTCTGCTGCACTTAAGGTTCCTAATAGCACAGTGGCCTCCATAATCCTTAAATGGAAGACTTTTTTTTGGGATGATCAGAACCCTTCCTAGAGCTGACCGTCCGGACAAACTTAGCTATCGGGGGAGAAGAGCCTTGGTGGAGAGGTAAAGAAGAACCCAAAGATCACTGTGGCTGAGCTCCATAGATGCAGTCGGGAGATGGGAGAAAGTTGTAGAAAGTTAACCATCACTGCAGCCCTCCACTAGTTGGGGCTTTATGGCAGAGTGGCCTGATGGAAGCCTCTCCTCAGTGCAAGATACATGAAAGCCCGCATTGAGTTTGCTAAAAACACCTGAAGGACTCCAATATGGTGAGTAATAAGATTCTCTGGTCTGATGAGACGAAGATGGAACTTTTTGGCCTTAATTCGAAGCGTTATGTGTGGAGAAAACCAGGCACTTCTCATCACCTGTCCAATCCCGTCCCACCAGTGAAGCATGGTGGTGGCAGCATCATGCTTTGGGATGTTTTTCTTCAGCCTACACACACACACGGACGCCTGGTTGCAACGGGGAAAGATGCAATGCGGCCAGTACAGGGATATAAACACATAATACACTAAAACCTTCTCCAGAGTGCTCAGGACCTGGGCCGAAGGTTTACCTTCCAACAATACAATGACCCTAAGCACACAGCTAAATTAATGAAGGAGTGGCTTCACAACAACTATGTGATTGTTCTTGAATGGCCCAGCCAGAGTCCTGATTTAAACCCAATTGAGCATCTCTGGAGAGACCTAAAAATGGCTGTCCACCAACGTTTACCATCCAACCTGACTGAACTGGAGAGGATCTGCAAGGAGGATTGGCAGAGGATCCCCAAATCCAGGTGTAAAAACTTGTTGCATCTTTCCCAAAAAACTCATGGCTGTATTAGATCAAAAGGTGCTTCTACTAAATACTGAGCAAAGGGTCTTAATACTTAGGACCATGTTATATTTCATTTTTTCTTTTTTAATAAATCTGAAAAAATGTAAACAATTCTGTGTTTTTTTGTCAATATGTGGTGCTGTGTGTACATTAATGAGGAAAAAAAAAAAACTTAAAAGATTTTAGCAAATGGCTGCAAAATAAAAAAGAGTGAAAAATTTAAGGGGTCAGGGGGGGGGGGGGTGAAATACTTTCGTACCCACTGTATACTAACTAATGTTTAAATGTTTTAAAATTTAGTTTCTCATTATTTTATATGTTATCTTATATAGAAATTATTTTCAATCCAAAACAATAGGTCATTTAAAATGTACATGAATAATCTCATCAATCCCTTCATTATCAAAACAACCTAATTTGTAATTTAAAGCTATGAAACCAATGAATGGTAAATTCCAACTACTAGGATCAAGAAAGACCATTACAAATCTAAATGTAAAAGATGCATATATTTTAAAATATATTTTATATTAATAATAATAAAATTATAAAAATGTGTTAATATATACACTGAACAAAATTATAAATTCAACACTTTTGTTTTTGCCCCCATTTTTCATGAGCTGAGCTCAAAGATTTAAGACATTTTCTATGTAAAAAAGGCCTATTTCTCTCAAATATTTTTCAGAAATATGTCTAAATTTGTTAGTGAGCACTTCTCCTTTGCCGTGATAATCCATCCTCCTCACTTGTGTGGCATATCAAGATGCTGATTATACAGCATTATTATTTCACAGGTGTGCCTTAGGCTGGCCACATAAAAGGTCACTCTAAAATGTGCAGTTTTACTGTATTGGGGGTTCCGGGGGGGTCCAAAAACCAGTTAGTATCAGGTGTGACCACCATTTGCCTCACTCAGTGCAACACATCTCCTTCACATAGAGTTGATCATGTTGTTGATTGTGGCCTGTGGAATGTTGGTTCACTCCTCTTCAATGGTTGTGCGAAGTTGCTGGATATTGGCTGGAACTGGAACACGCTGTCGTATATGACGATCCAGAGCATCCCAAACCTGCTCAATGGGTGACATGTCCGGTGAGTATGCTGGCCATGCAAGAACTGGGATATTTTCAGCTTCCAGAAATTGTATACAGATCCTTGCAACATGGGGCCGTGCATTATCATGCTGCAACATGAGGTGATGGTCTTGGATGAATGGCACAACAATGGGCCTTAGGATCTCGTCACGGTATCTCTGTGTGTATTCAAAATGCCATCAATAAATGCACCTGTGTTCGTTGTCCCCCCAACCGTCTCTCCTCCGCCTGCCCATACCATAAACCCACCGCCACCATGGGCCACTTGATCCACAACGTTGACATCAGCAAACCGCTCACACACACACCGCCATACACGCTGTCTGCCATCTGGCCTGTACAGTGAAAACCGGGATTCATACGTGAAGAGAATACCTTTCCAAAGTGCCAGACGCCATCGAGTGTGAGCATTTGCTCACTCAAGTCGGTTATGATGATGAACTGCAGTCAGGTCGAGATCCCGATGAGGACGACGGCATGCAGATGAGCTTCCCTGAGACGGTTTCTGACAGTTTGTGCAGAAATTCTTTGGTTATGCAAACCGATTGTTGCAGCAGCTGTCCGGGTGGCTGGTCTCAGACAATCTTGGAGGTGAAGATGCTGGATGTGGAGGTCCTGGGCTGGTGTAGCTACACGTGGTCTGCGGTTGTGAGGCCGTTTAGATGTACTGCCAAATTCTCTGAAAAGCCTTTGGAGACGGCTTATGGTAGAAAACAGCAATTCACGGGCAACAGCTCCTGTGACATCACACACACACACAGTCGGCATGCCAATTGCACACTCCCTCAAAAATTGCGACATCTGTGGCATTGTGCTGTGTGATAAAACTGCACATTTTAGAGTGGCTCTTTATTGTGGCCAGCCTAAGGTACACCTGTGCAATAATCATGCTGTATAATCAGCATCTTGATTTGCCACACCTGTGAGGTGGATGGATTAGTGAGAAGTGCTCACTAACACAGATTTAAGACAGATTTGTGAACAATATTTGAGAGAAATAGGCCTTTTGTGTACATAGAAAAAGTCTTACATCTTTGAGTTCAGCTCATGAAAAATGGGGGCAAAAACAAAAGTGTTGCGTTTATAATTTTGTTCAGTGTTTATATATATATATAATAGCACAATATGGCTCTCTGTTTTTATACTTCTGAGAACTTTGTTTTATGGTAATAATTTCTTCTTTTCACTAGTTTGCTGAGAAGTGAATTGGCAAAAGGAGATTTGAGTGGGTGAATTGGGATTCATTTCTTTGCTTGACACCATCTGTAATATAAATGATGAATAGTACTAACTATTAATTGCAAGCATATTTTTGTCAACAATTTTTTTTAATAGGAAAGATTCAGTAGATATTTGACCTGTTCACTGCAACTGGCGTAAGCTTGAAAAGATAAAATAGATTACACACATTATGTTCTGAAGCGAATTATGTTAATAAGCTTAGCCCACGTGTTATAACAGGTTTACTGTCATCCACTGGT
Organism: Sinocyclocheilus anophthalmus; assembly: GCA_018155175.1. Classification (NCBI taxonomy): domain Eukaryota; kingdom Metazoa; phylum Chordata; class Actinopteri; order Cypriniformes; family Cyprinidae; genus Sinocyclocheilus; species Sinocyclocheilus anophthalmus. The sequence continues at coordinate 98,598 of JADLZN010001517.1, read as the reverse complement.
GAAGCGCAGGAATGACATTAACAGAAGCTTAAAAAGCAAACAACACAGTAAACCATGTTCACAGAACCCCAAACCTTTATTTTCACAGTTTGCACACACAGAAATGAGAGGGGGAAAAGACCGTTTTGGCAGCCGAAGACACTTCAAGCATATTTATAGAGGAGATAGTAATTTGAAAAACAAATCCAAATAAAATCATAATCATTCAGAGCATATTCTGCATCTGCCTATCACTTCACTTCCAGAGAGAAAGGACACAAATGCTGGGTCAACCTAACGTGGACACACACACCTGCACACACTCACTCCAATCGCACGAAAATAAACCAAATAGAAAATAGTCACACGTCAAAGGCTGTAGTTGGGAGTCTATGAGGATACATTCCGCTGGTAAAGATGTTACCTATTTTATCAAGCCAGACAGATGTCAGAACATTCAGAGAGATACGACTCCCTTAATTACACCGCTGCACTAATGAAGATGTCTACTCCTGCTAGAGACAGATGACAAACATCAGCCTTGAGTGCCGGAGGCCTGAATCAATGTAAGGGAATGGGGCAGGTCAACGAAAAGAAAAACCTCGCTCATAGGGAGCAACAGGGTAGGAACTGGCTGGTTATTTTTTCCTTTTCTTTTGTATTCTACCACAGGCTATGTCAAGCTGTCTAGACTCTAGTCCAAAGAGTCCAGAAAGGGTGCAGTGTTTCCAAACGTCAGCCAACAAAAGAGTACGTTTGCAGATGTAGACATGCAGATGTGCGTAACATTTCAAGAGAGACAAGAGATTTCATTTTACATAAGGATATTAAGCATAGAAACTAAAATACGGACGTTCAGAGAAGATTTCGGTTATAAATGAAACACTATTAACATGTTTTTTTTTGTTTCGGTACTCATATTTCAAGCTATTTGCTCAGGAAAATGTCTTGATCATGCTTTATATAAACGTAAGTGCACTATATATTTATGAGTCTGGGTAGGTTTGCATTTTAAAATGTAAATCTGGGGCCTGAGCACTGAAGCTTTTTGCACTCTTCACAATTACACCAAACTTCACATCATTTAACACTGCAAACGTAAGCGGGCAGCTTACTCACAACATCAAAAACCTTTCACATCATCAAAGCAGATGGGCCTGAACCAAACCAACTGAGAAATTAACAAATAATATAATGAACAAATTAACATAATGTATCATGTAGAGTTGGTACATTTGATTTGTTATCATTCAATCTGATAGACAGAAAGACAGATAGAGAGAAAGAGTGAGAGATAAAAAAATATGTATTTACAAAATAATACTTGTGTCTTCCCATTACTCTATGAAATCAAGCAAGACCGTTCAAACCGTATACGAGTGTGACACTAGCTGTTCTGATTGGTTTTTACCAGTGGTTGTGTGTAAGTGTGTGTGAGCAGGATAGGATGACAGGTTGGCTGATGAAGGGTATGGATGAGGAGGAGGAGGATAACTTCACGCTATTAGTTCTTCCCTCAGCTCCTTGTTCCTGCGGACAATTGTAGCATGTCGCTCCTGATAGAGTCAAAACAAACAGAGTATCACATATACATCATAATTCTGATGATTAATTTAAGACTGAAAAGTGCTTATAATAAATAAATTAATAATAAAAAATACCTAACTATACAGATTTAGTGCCTTGTTGTCATGTTTACTGTGATTCATTGGGTTGGCAATAATTTCTTAATGTGCCCCGCCTGGGTGGATGTTTGCCCTATTCGACTGCATCATATATGCCCCTAAATGTTAAGATCGGAGGTGCAGACAATCCCCGTATGGGTTTTTGTCAGATATTTATATCAGCGTTGATATCAGTTAGATAGTGCTTTTTTTTTTCCAAATATCTGCACGATTGGAAATGTGATATTGATTTTGTGTCGCATAGTTCAAAAACAAGACGTTAATTTTTTTGTTCAATTTAGAAACATAGTGCATATTTCCACGCAGCCACCCGCAGAACTGTTTCCTTTCCGAGCGCACACAGCGTGTTCATATACTATAATCCACGTTTTTTTGGACACAACGATTGATTGAGCCAAGAATCGGTGAACTATTCAAAGACAGTCCCTTGCTTCGTTTCCTGATTATAGCGTTTGAACGAACAGTTGCTTCCGGTGAATGACTCACTTATTAACAGTGTCTTGCTGCCACCTACTGGCGGTTTTAGTTTCATATTTAGAGCATCAGATTGGTCGTCTTCACTTTTGTTATGTCCTATTCCATGCTTTTCCCTCATTATACTCAATATGACCACAAATTTATCTTTTGACGGCTATTTCTTACACAGAATTGATGTGGGTTAATTTTGATTAATTTCGATATTAATCGGACCACATATATATTATATTAAAATTAGATAAACAACTCATTCTTATCTCTGTTTCTATATTATCTATAGAGACTATATATTCATACGGTTAAATTAAAATTGTCAAATACCCCTTAACTGTCACCCCCCATTTTTTAAAATAGGCATGCAGGTGCACTATCCAAACTTAAATTGTTGTAATTTATGAACACTTTGGAATACAGACATAAGGTTGGTCTCTTTTTAAAGAAGAAAATCAGCAAATTATCGCAAAAGTGGAATTTTTTCAAAAAATTAAAGTATCAAAAAGTTATGGTAGCTTTAAATTACTGTAAAGAAAATGCACTATATTTATTTTATTTTTTATAAATATTTTACATAACAGGTTTTATTCTAAAATTGGTATTAGAATAAATCCTTATGTCTAAATAAGTTATGTCCCAAATTTGAAGTTGATGTAAAAAAATTGAGGTTCCTGTGTGATTTTATTTAGGGCGTTATACCACAAACAGCCACCGGGTGCCATCCAAACTCCATTGAATTTGTTTTATGCATTTTTCTGTCACAAATGTCTAGATTTCTCTGTCAATATTACTTCTATCTCAAAATAACCACCAAATATGGAATCCGGAGACTCAGACCTTTGCAGTGATATGTTTTTTGTAAAGATTATAAAAAGGTTTGATTCTAAAAAAATGCATTTTGTAATATGTCACTTGACACTGCCCACTAAGGGGGATGAGACGCCAAAAGATTTGAAAGTACCATTTCCATGGTAACGCAAAATATCCGATTTCAAAATGGTTTGCACAGGATGAATCTTGGGCTTCTAAGCTTTCAAATGATATATGATTATTACTAAAAGATTTGACAGAAAAAGGACAACAAAAAAGAGCGCCAAGCATCTCACAGGTGAGACGGTGACAGTTATTTTACAGTTAAATTACATTTTAAAATAATAAAAAGTAAGCAATATTTGCAATAAAATATGTTTCTAAACAATGCATATTCATTGCATACCCAATGTTCATTTCAATAATTTTTAATACAAGTAATTTATAAAGTCGAACTGTTTTGCTCACCTTCTCAAGCAGGCGTTCTATCATGGCTGCCCGGTGTGCCTCACGGTTTTCCTGGTTCTGCTCCATCTTCAGAATGAGCTTTTCCTCTGCAATCTTGCTGAAGTTGCTGTTTTCCTCCATGGCTTTGAGCAGCACATCCCTCTCATGCTCACGTTTCTCAGCCAGAACTTTGAGCACCTGAGCTTCCTGGGACTGTTGAGGAAAGTCATTACATGCATAAGCATCCAAACATATGAAAGGGCATGAAAGGGAATATAGTTCCTGAAGGTTAAACAGACTGTAATGTGGTTGACCAATATTTATTGATTCGTGGTTTCATGTACATTTGTCTGTATTAATAAAGCAGCTATTAAGCTTAGATGCATTCCGTTCCACTGACCCTCCTGCGGTTCTCAGCAGCTTCCAGCTTCTTCTGGATGTCCTCCAGTGACACATCCCTCTTCTTTGGAGGGGAGGTGATGCTGTGGGCCACGTCTGACACCGGTGAGGGTGGTTTCAGAATCACCTCGAAGGCCTGGCCTGAGGTCCTTTTGTTTATTGGTTTTACTTCCATATCTGCAAGACAACAACCAATGTCAAATGACCTTACTTAATAAAATGCTTTAGTACATCATAATTATGGCATAAAAGTCATAATTATGAGACAAAAAATGATTATTGATAATTATGATAATTATGACTTTTTTTCATTATTTTGACTTTGTTATTTCAACTTGATCTCATAATTAGGACTTAATCTCACAGACGTAATTCAAAATTTATCTCAATTATTACTTATGTCATAATTTGACGTTATAATTTAGACTTTTATGTCATTATCTCATTTAATCTAAATTTTTTGTGTGTAATTTTCACTCTTTATGCCATAATTATGGTTTACCAAAACATGATTTTTTTTTTCTTATGTGGAAAAAATTGGGCGGCCATAGATAATTCATGTTTCTAATAATGTTCATTACATCATTACATGTGTCATAAATTTAAAAGCATAATTAATCAAGATTCTGATCAGGACATGGTCAACATTTTAAATATGTACTTGTATTTATTGTCATAAAAAGTTGAATTTGACATAAAATGTCATAATTATGACACGACATAGAAGTACATGTCTATGTTTTGCCTTGAATATGAATATGAATGAGTATAAATACTAATATTTCACAATTAGAATTTTTATGTCATAATTTCGGCTTTTTTATATCGTAATTGATTTTTTAAAATCTTAGTTTTGACTTTTTGTCATAATTATGATTTACCAAAGCATGAATTTGTTTTCTTACATAGCAGAAATGGGCTTCCAAATATAATTCACGTTTTAAAGATTTAACATGTGTCATAAATTTAAGAGCTAATCAATCAAGACTCTGAACAAGAAATAACACCGTGTTTTAAACGTTCTTTTATTTATTTATATTTTCGATATTAAAATTCTTATATTTATTTATTTTTTATTATGTAACATTTCTTAATTTTTATATTTAGTATAAAATATCAGTCACAGCATCTTTATTTCATATATAGTATTATACTGCTTCAAATCAAAGTGATTTGTTTTCTCACTTACCTTCAAACTCACAGACAAGGTTGTTGCGTGTCTGTTGGCTGAAGCAGGAGCAAATAAGCGAGAGCATGGACAGCTCCTTCATCTTCTCCTTGTATGCTGGAACAACACATAATTGGCCTCTTGTTAGTCGTACACACTTTTACAGGCCAGAGCATATTGCCCCATCTCTACAGCTCTTCAGAGGATTCAATTGGGGTCTATAACATACCCTGTACTTCAATTCAATGACGCTTCAACTGAGTGACTGATCAACTCTGCTACTTTAGCTAAATTAGCTCATTTTTGAAAGGCCATGATTATCATTACAGCAGTGAACAATGTAAAAAGTGGATTTAAATAGTTCAGGAATTAAGTGAGCAAGATAAAAATGTGGGAAATTTCCCAACAGTATCACTACAGGCCTATACCAATATAAAATTGGTGTAGGATTGATTTATAAACAATTATTACTCATAAATTGCTAGTAAATAAAGACACGGCAAGTAACACATTGAGTTTTAACACATGAAGTTTTAAAGTACAAAGACTGAAATACAATTTTTTTGTAAAATGTGCTCCAATAATCGTTTTACTTTTTACAGTGGATTTTTTGCTAAGTGGATAACAAATTAAATGCATAAAACAAACCAACTGGAATGCAACTAGCAAATCCCTGAAAACTCACATTAGCATAAAAACTGGCACACATGGAGTCTACGGAGAGTCTTTTCTACATTCAAACAAATGGAGCTGGCAGACTCATGAAAAATGCAGGACACTAATGACACTTGCCATTTCCTGCCCTCTGTAGCGTTTTACAGATTACAAGCACATCTAACAGCCCATTAGCTAGAAAATTACCGTCAGACACCATGCAGACTAGGACACACTAAACAAGTGTAACGAAATAAAAAAAAATAATGCAAATATGATAGTCATCAATTAGCTATGAGACACAAATCCCATACTTTCGATGTCCAAATCACACGCAGGAGCAATTTCCTGCCAGGGTCACATACTGGTGTCCACACACACAGTGTCAATAGTTATGTGTCCGGTGCTGCAAAGGCCACCATGTGCAGCATCCCACTGCTGCAGGGCTGGCCGGCCTCCCAGTCTGCGTCCGTTCAGCCTCCTGCAACTCCCCTTCCATTCTTATCAATATCAACAACCAGGCCCACAGCACAGGAGCCTTACACTGATCAATACATCCTGACAGAACAGGCCCCCGATAGATAAGGAAAGGTGACTTTACAGCTTCAGTAATTTTGCAGGCTACCCGGAGTCCAAAAAATAAATGAATGAATTAAAATCACAGTGAAATCCACCCATGCCATCTGGTCATGAAATGACTCCACAACAAAATATAGGTGGATTATACTATGGCTAAAAAAACACACACACACAAACACACAATAGATGAGAAATTCTTATATTTGAATCTATTTTAAATACTGATTTAAGTAGCTATGAGAGAGAACTACATAGCCATAGCCATGCCAATGTTTTATTGATGTTGTTATATTAAAACAGTATCATGCATGCAATTAATGAGCTAGGCCTCTGTGTTATAGCTCACATGAGCCTTATTAGGTGGTTTCTGAATGCATAATAAGGCTCATTAAAAATAAAATGGATTGTGAATGAAAATCTGTCACCTTGGTATCCCTGATGCCAGCACTCTTGACTTCATGTCTATAAAACAAGGACGATGCCATGCACAACAAAAAGCTGCTCTAATTGTCTTGATTACTCCATATAAAGCAAGGATCGCTGGTTAAATATGAGTTCTTGAGGGAAATGCTAGGTAAGGAGGTATCTGTGGGGGGTTTATGGCTAGATTGTCTGGGTAGTGTTTCTTGGGTGCGGTCTTTCTGCATTATGATGCGAGGCAGCAGGAGCAGGTGCGCCATCGCCAATCTTCATACTTACATACATATCACTACTGAGCATTTTACGTACAATATTTATTTTAATTTATAATACGAATGGCATTCACTTCGCTTAGGCTATAAACTTCATAAATAGGGAAGAAAAAAAACGAAATCTACCATTGTACAATGCCTCCGATAACGCAGATTCAGCTTTAAATAATATAAGAAATATGTTCAAATAAGCATTGTATATGTTCTATATGCACCGTACAGTTTGGCATGGTATGCTTTGCACTGACAGACTCAGTTTCCATGAATACGTTTACGAATGCAACAATGGATTAAGATGACAAGTGAAGAAATGCGCAGCACGTACCGATAGCTGTTTTGGCCATGGTGTCCTTTCTTGAATCCGTATTAGTTTCCACAATGGTCGAGGTTTGTGCCAGTGGCGTTGAGAGCGGATGATGCTTAAGGCACTGAGTCAGCAGAGCACAATGAGGAGCGCGGAGGGATGTGAGGAATGGGAGCGGCTGATTTATGATCAAGTCCGCGCAACAGCGGATTGGCCACCAGCAGCACCTCGCTTCACTGACGTGTGGAAGGAAGGAGGAGGACAAATCTGGCCTGCATATAATCGAGCGCCGTGTCTTTAAATCTTAGCGTCGTATGTGGGTTTAAATACTTAAGGCATACAGTGGGTATAGAAAAGAATCACCCCCTTTAAAATAATCACGTTTTTGTTGCTTTGCCGCCTGAAATGAAGACACAGTTTTTGTTTTATCCAGCTGTATTCACTCAGTGCAACTTATAACAGCCAAGTGAAAGATAGAACACCAACATGTCAAAAAAGAAAAGAAAAAGAAAACAGAATCACGGAGTTGGAAAAAGGATCACCCCCTTGTGTCAGTATTTTGTTGAACCACCTTTTGCTTTAATTACAGACTTTAGGGTGTTAGGATTTGTCTCTACTAACTTTGCACATCTAGACTTTGCAATATTTGCCCACTCTTTTTTGCAGAACTGCTCAAGTTCAGTTAAGTTTGATGGTGACTGTTTGCAGTCTTCAAGTCATTCCACAGATTGTCAATGTGGTTTAAGTCTTGGCTCTGACTAGGCCATGCAAGGACAATCATCTTTTTTTTCTCCTTCAACCACTGTGTGCTTTGGCTCATTGTCATGTTAGAAGGTAAACCTTCTTCCAATTGACAACTTTCTAGCAGAGAGCAGCAGATTTTCCTCAATAATTTGACAATATTTTGCCCCATCCATATTTCCTTCTATCCTGACAAGTGCTCCAGTCCCCGCTGCAGTGTGCTGTGCGTATCCCCATAACAGGAATCTTACCAGCTCCATGCTTTACTGGTGAATGCTGTTTTTGGATGTAGGGATTTTCTGCCAGACTTTCGTTGGTGTTGAGGGCCAAATATTGATGGGGGGAATCGGGCCTAATGGTTAGAGCGTTGGTTTGTAGGTGGGGGGAGTGAATTTACAGCACTCTCTCCCACCTTCAATACAATGCCTGAGGTGCCCTTGAGCAAGGCACCGAAAAGAAACCTTCCCAAACCCCGCAAACAAAAAAAAAAACTGCTCCTGTGAGTGCTTGGCGTGATCGCCGCGCAAAAAAAATGCAGCCCACTGCTCCGGGTGGTGCGTGTTAACTGCTGTTGACGGGTTGTGTGTGCAGCTGATTGGATGGGATCACACACAGCGAGCACGGTGAGTCCGAGCTATGGGTCAGCCCCTACTTGGCCACATGTGCGACGTCACTGTTCGTCGGTCCCGTTAAATCGCGTAACTGTTTAGTCGTCTTATCTTCCTCCCACATCATCAAGGTGTTACGTGTTATTTTGGGGGCGGCACGCACCATTCTCCGGTCATTGACTAGGGGAGCCCAAGGCGATGCCTGTTCTTGCGAGCTAGCATTGGGCGTCTCTAGTCGAACGACTCTTGTGCAACCGCGCCCCCCACAAGCTCTGATGTGGAGGAATGTATTCGGTGTGATGAATGACCCCTCGGTGTATGTCATCAAAGCTGTCGGAACTGACGCAACTGCTTCAGTTTCCGCAGGCCCCAAACATTAAATTCACTCATCACTGTCAGACGGGTTCGTGTTACCGCTTCACTTTACCCTGCAAACGTTCTGCTTTCTCAGACAAAAGATGATATTTCTGAAGACGCTGGTGTGCCCCAACGTTGCTGCCACTGTCTCTTCGTCGCCTCTGACGTCCATAGTATTGGCAAAAATACAATTGGAAGTCAATGAGCTCTACCAAATACACCCATATATATGTTTATTAGGCAGTCACGTGGAGTCACGTTGGACCAGGCTGCACTCGCGGTCCACTCCCTTTGCGTGGAACCAATGTGGGTTTAAGAGAGATTGTTGTTGAGCACTTTTTCTACAATAATTTGAGTAACAGTGGTTGACACAGTTAGATTGATGAAATGCAACCAATTTTGTGTCACACTGAGATGGAGGACAAAGCGGCTCTTCTTGCTGGTGGTGTCTGTATGCTGTACAAAGTGTCGCAAATGATGTGTATTCATTTATTTGAAGTGTCAAGGCGACGCCTTAAAGAATGTTGTCATATTTCCGGGCTTAACGTTGGAAACCATCTCAGCAACATGTTAAGAATAGACCCCTGCCGTTTCTACCGTGATTTAAGAAAGGTTTGTTGTAGAGCAGACCATGCTAATCTGAATTCAAAACCCCAGTCTAATAAAAAAAAAGCGGACAATCCAACTGCGTCATGCAGCAATTACTGTCTGTCACATGATACGAACATAAATGCTGTCAAGGCACCCACAGCTCGGTCTTGGAGACTCAGCCTAAATTTCAATTAAATTGTAAATGATTCATCCAAAATTGTACCATTGCTTCAATTTACTCCATCCTGTGCCACACCACCAAATGGAGAGAGTTTGTTTCTTCTTCATCTAACATATTTGGATCAATTTATCATTACATCACTTGTTCCTAATCCTGGATCCTCTGCAGTGAAGGGTGCCGCCAATGAGTCGGTCGGCGACGCCATAAAAGCTGATAAATATTATCACAATAATCCGCACACGACTCCAGCCCATCAACGCCAATAGAAAAGCCGTGCGTTTTTGTAAGAAACAAATCCATCCTTAAGGCATTTTAATTTTAAATGGTAGCATCTGGCCAAAATACCAGTTAATAATTCTTAATAATCCTCCAGTGGAAAAAGTCCATGCACTGTTGTCCTCTCAAATCAAAATCGAAACTGTTTTTCAACGTTTTCACTGGAGAAAGCAATATTATAGATAAGAGGACTCGTATTTTAGTGAAAGCAATGGTTTGAGGTTAAAAAAATGTCATGATGGATTTGTTTATTACACTCAACTTGTTGATTACTTACATCACTTGTCGATTATTGTTTTTATCAGCTGTTTGGACTCTAATTTTTACGGCACCCATTCACTGCAGATGATCCATTGGTGGGCAAATTATGTAATGCTAAATTTCTCCTAATCTTTTCTGATGAATAAACAAACTCATCTACCTCTTGGATGGTATGAAGGTGAGTACATTTTCAGCAATTTTTCATTATTGGGTGAACTATTCCTTTAAATTCATTAGAAAATCTGTACATCGATTATTTTAATATCTAATGTTCCTATTGTCGCGTCGTTGTGATATTGCCTTTGAATATACGAAGGTTGACACATTGTTAAACTTGCTACACATATTTATATATATATATAGATATATATATAGATATATATTTTTTTATATTTTTTTTTTTTTTTTTTTTGTTGCATTTTTGTCATATAAGACTGAATTGGACTACATACCACTTTCATTTATTAAATTATTTCATCTCTGGGTTTTATTTTTCAGAATCTTGTATAACAAAACATTCAGTTACGGAAATAAAATAATACTTTCAATGTTAAACATAGCAAACTTAAGGAGAAATATTAACGCAATATTTAATAACTTGTGAAAATGTAATTTTAAGACATTTGTGAACATTACAGTAAAATCTGTTTGTAACAACCATAGACCAACAAACAGAGGTTTATTGTTTTTTGAAAATGCTCCTTGGACCCTTTTAAGGTAACTAGTGCTAAAACCGCTTAGTTCTCTCTCTTTTTTTATAAAATCTTTCCCTTTTACACAACTACTTCATCAGAAGTAGTTTTAATACAGTGCCTTTTAAAACAATAATAAATATCTGTTCAAACATAATGTGCCTATTACCAATTTAAAACGAGGAAATTAAGGTATTACATTCAAAGCATGAGGTTGCATAAGCATGCTAGTAATTGCAGTATTAAACTGTAGAAAAATTCAAAGGTATTTCTGTTATCTTGGTCACTTTTGATAAACTTATAAGAGCTGCTTCTTTGCCATATATTCAAATAACTGCACTATACTTTTCCCTACCTTCACCTGGGACTCTTGTAAAAGCTTTCAAACTAACTTTTCTTATAGGCATTCAGCTTCTTTTTGATGTAATGTCCAACCAAGACCTGAGGTCGCTGCTGGTAGCTATTCAGGATGTCATGAGAGCTGGTCAGCTGGTCTCCTTTCAGTCTGTCCAACAGTGTTACACACACAACCGCAGCTGAAGAAACAGGAAAGAATTCTTCAATATTATCACATAATCTTAACCCATCCATAATAAACGACATCAGCAGGTTTAATGTGTGACAAGAGGTAAAAATCAGTCTGCTAAAACAGACAAACTGCAATAAAAGATCATAAACCTCTAGCACCCATTTCCCATGCATAAAGGCTTTTTTGTATTAACCTAAACAACTGATGAAATATCACAAACTTGCGCTCAGTAAATGGTGTATTAGAAATGACATACCTCGAAGATTGCTCAGTTTGCACATGGCCGCAAACACAGATGACTCCATCTCAATGTTACGAACCCCAGCGGCATAGGCTTCAGCAAGATAGCTCTGTTTATCTTCTTCACTGTATGAGCAGAAGGCCCCGTCCAGCCGAGCTTGACCTGTACCAAGACAGAGCATTCATTCAAATGCAACAAACCCAACTGTGCAAAAAATTGACACTGCAATTGACAATTGACACTGATTCTATAAAGTCTTAAAATATTTATACCTTCATAGAAATCAAGGGTGCACATTGTGTTACCAATGACAGTCTCAAACTCTGCAAGGTCTTTGCCGCACTGAAGAAGCTCCTCTGCAAGTTCCACATCGAGTTCTGTGCTCCTGACCACTGGTTTTCCCAGGATGATCTGCTCAAGGCGAGGCTGGAACACAGAATCCACTGACTGTTTGGTAACCACCACAATACCTGGTTTTAAACCTAACAAAAGACAGAAAAAACAGGAAACAATGAGTAAAAAAATCCCATGGACATCATTTACAACATCAGGGTGAGATTGGAGTTGATTTTGATTAAGCAGTTCAATGGTAAAAGCAGTGTACCTATTCCACCTGATGTTCCGATGCGCACTACAGTGACATCAGTGCAGTGGGCATGATACAGGAGCTTGATAAGCTCATGCAACATTATAGAGATAGATGGGATGCCCATGCCATGCTAGAACACAGAAAAAACTAAATGTTAACATTCAGACAAACTTAATTTGCAATTATGCACTTAAAGGTACAGACAAAGGCACTATAATTAAAGGTGTTTGATGGCCACTGGTACACAAAAACACTACAGTACCATTCAAAAGTTTGAGGTCAGTAAGAGTGGTTTTGAAAGAAAGCAAGGCTGCCTTTATTTGATCAAAATACAGTAAAACAGTAATCTTGTAAAATATTATTGCAAGTTTAAAAATGTTTCTATTCGAATATATTTTAAAATGAAATGTATTCCTATGATGGTAAAGCTGAGTCATACTACTCCATCTTACTAGCTAGTTTAAATCACCCGGCATATTATAATCGACTGATGGCTCAATCGGATTAAAAAAAGTTTTCATCTGAACAATCAGTCTGACTGAGCTTGATCCAATTAAAAATTTGACTTAACTGAAAGGGGTGGTGTTGACCAGACATATTCTGAACCACAGGGGGAAAAAATTAAGAATGTAAACGCGTCTAATTGGATTAAAAAATACCTACAGATTGCACAGATCATGGTGAGTGGGCACTGCATATATATGCTGAAGTTTTTTTTTGTAATACATGTAATGCAGAATATTGCAATGTTTAGGATTCATATAAACCAGGGGTGTCAAACATACGGCCCACAGAGGTGTCCAATCCGGCCTGCAGGATGATTTAAACAATATTATAAAATAATAAATGAAACATAATTTTGAAAATTAAATAAAGTATATTCGCTACAATATTTTATTTCTAATTTAAAAACGGAACAAATGGCTCGTTTATTTACGTTGATATTACACCTCGGGATTCGGGACACCTAACATACGCGTTTTAAAGCGGCGCCAGAATCTCGAGCAGCACGAGGATAATATGATGATAGCTGCGTTGTAACTGATGCTTGTGGGCAATTTTCTGGTGATTTTAAACATGTCCAAAAGAAGAAATTTGACCTGGAAGGGCGGACAGGCTATTTAAGGAGAAATGGAAAGAAAGTAATCTCAACGCTGACAGGTATGTTTAATCACAACTCGTGGCTTTGGTAAATGCATGCAATATTAAACGACACTGTGACGCACTGGACAGCTTCGCATGGAGAAAGTAAATGAGCAAGGAGTGTGCGATATTTATTGTGTATTAATATCCTATCTGTTGTTTTAATGATGTGCGAGTTGACATTTTGTAACTTTGCAAAAAAACAAACAAACACATCATGAGAGTTTTTCAGTGCCGGATGAAGGATATCAGTTTACAATATAATTCAATATATGGGGGCAAAAATTAAATGCCCTGTAAGAAATTTAGTTTTTAATATTTATGTCATGATAGTTAAGTAATGTCTAACTATATCAAGAGTGTTGCTTTCCCGAATGTCAGCGCAATCGCAAATGAATATTTTATATAACAGCTCAACAAACAAGATGCTAGTATTAAGTGTGTTATTAGTCACAATGCTGTCTGTTTATCTCTGTTTTGGCAAGAAAAAGTTTTTAACAAAGCCGAAGTAAGACCAATTGTGTGTCTCCGAGGCAGCATTGTGTATTTTGTTACTGAATTAATCTGTGTTTTTGAATAAATTATTTGAGTCAATGATTCAGTGGCCTATTCATAAAGACAATCACTAGCTTAGTTTCCAAACGAATCGGCCGTTTTGAATGAACGAGTCAATGGATCACTCATTAAGACGGAGACTTGCTGCCACCTACTGGCGGCTTTAGTGTCATATTTATTTATCCATGACAGGCTTAAACCAACCAAGGTGCTATCTCAAAAACACACTTTGCAAAATATGGTAATTATCACTATCAAAAAAAAAAGACATTTTGTGTCAATATTGCACACCCCTAAAATAACCAAGCATCATCTTTAAAAAAAAAGTTGTCCTAGATTTTTTTTTATTATATTGTAGTTTGTATGGTTAATATTAATGTAATTAATGTAATTGTGAGCAAACTAGGGTTTAACAAAAGTTAATTCGGCCAGCACAAGGGGACATTTTCTCCGATCCGACCCTCAACCTTAAATGAGTTTGACACCCCTATATAAACAGAACTTCAGAATCTGCAATTGAGAAATTAGTTGCAATTAAACATTCTAATATGTGCGATGCGTTGTTACCTATACCCATTCTTTGTTTTATCACATAGTCGTGCGGCTTATCTGTTTGGAAACCGCACTAAATCTAAAGGATTCTTTGATGAATAAAAACGTTCACATGAATCAGCATTTATTTTGAAATGTAAATCTTTTGTAACATTGCAAATGCCTTTACTGACCCTAGTCTTTTGAATGGAATTGTTCATGTGGATGAGTTTGAGTTCACTCACACTGACTGACAGCACAGGTCCAACTTTGTACATGGCATAGCGATCGGTTCCTTCACATATATTTGGGAATTCAGCATTAGGCTCTGAAAGCCCCAGTTCTTTGGCAATGTATTCAGTGAAAGACTTCATCCTCCATGGACTTCCTCCTACACACACAAACTGAGACAAAACGTACAACCAAGCGAGTTAGACAGACCTGGATAATTCTAAAGGAGTAAGATTTTAATACGGAAACAAATTGAAGTTTACTTTGACATCTCCAAACATCGCTGGCAAGTCGTGAGTGGATGTTCCCAGGTTAAAATGGTAAAGGATGTCATCTTTCATGGAGTCTAAATGGGGATTGTTCACATATATGGACCTATGCAGGGAAAATATAAGTTTGGCAGTTATATGAAACAGGACAGCTGTTGGTCATTGTCCCCACTGTTAGGAGAACTGTTTAAAGTAACACTTTAAGCACACGATATAACGTAATAACTGTCTATGTAACACAGGGGTCGTGAGAAGGGCGCTCAGAGGAACACATGATTTCCGTTTTGTATCGCTTCTCATAGAACTAAATGAAACTTTTTCTTATGGAACAGCATTTGTGTCCAGCGAATGAATCTGTCATTTATACAATGCGATATATAGTGTCTGATGAATAAAAGTAAAACCCTTAGGCTACATAAATTACTGAATGACATATGAAACGGAAGGGCTGAAAGTCCATGCACATAATAAAGAATACGAAACAAATGAAGACATGATTGTTTCATTCGTACCTATCGCACGCACCGTTCTTCTCTTCACCCAGCGGCATTTTCAGTTTTTTCCTGAGATGGACACATCAACAGACCATCACTTTTCAACGTAAAAAAAATCGTCTTGTTTAACAACTCAACCTATGCATAAATGAATTAAAAAATGTAGTTTCTTAACAAAGTTCAATGTTCGTTACCGTGAGACGGACGTTTATAAGCCTCCTGATGCAGTGTCCGCCGGCAAGGTCACTTGACAAAATACCATGGGTTTCGGTCAGTTTCTGATGCTGTAAAACATCCGGCTGTGCGTGTGCCGCTGGTGTACGTGACAGCAGCCTGTGTTTTTCCGCAAGCCCCGCCTCCTGCGGCAGAATGGACCAGTAGGAGCAACGGATTGGACAGTTGAGAAGTCCTTCATAGAAAAGATCAGTATAGAGGCGGGGCCTCATGTCTACAGGCTGGATACTGACGTTACTTTTACTACCTTTTGACATTGAGATGACTATCACAAGTTGCTAAATTTACACTACATAAACTATAGATATATTCCACCAACTTTTGATAATTTGTGTTATTTTTTTCATTATGAACTCTTTTTTGTTTGATGTATCTCATGCAATTGTTTCAGAAATGAAAACATAATCTAAAACAAAGGCAACCTGAGTAAACCCAAAATAGATTTTTTATTTTTTTTTTAAATGATAATGTTAATGAAGCAAGAAAGTCAACTGATACCAACTGGTCCTGTGTGAAAATGTATTTGCCCATGTAGTTATTAATTCCCAAATCTGCATGCATAATGCGGTACAGCTGGACTAGACACAACCAGGCCTGATACTGCCAGCCCTGTTCGTTCAATTAAATCAACACTCAAATACAACTTTTTCAACAACATTAAGTTGATTAAAATGTCTTACCCAGTAACACACTATGCCAAAGGTGAAAGAAATACCAAAAATGCTGAGGAAGAAGGTGATTGAAATACATCTGTCTGGAAGGGGTTACAAAGCTTGGACTCCAAAGAGCCACATTGAGAGCCTTTATCTCCAAATTGAAAAACTTGGCACAGTAGCAAACCGTCCCAGAAGTGGCCGACCTTCCAAAATTCCTCCAAGACCACAGCAATGACTCGTACAGGAAGTCACAAAAGACCAAAGGAACTGCAGGCCTCTCTTGCATGGCTGAAGGTTACTGTTCATGAATTTATTCTCAAAGACACTGGCCAAAAAATGGTATCCATGGAAGAGAGGTGAGGCAAAACCACTGCTAACCCAGAAGAACATTAAGGCTCATTTGAATTTTGTAAAAAATGTTCTGAATTTTCCACAAAAATAACATTATAGCTATGGTGTGGGGATGCTACAGGGCCTGGGGCACTTGCAATAATTGAGAGAAACAGGTCTTCAGTCTGTAAGTTGAAGCTCAAGCCCAACAGCATTACTCTGCAAGACAATGATCCAAAGCATAGGAGTAAGTCCATCTCTGAATAGCTTAAAAAAAACCTAAATGAAAGTAGTGGAGTGGCATTGAAGTCCTTACTTGAACTAAATTTTGAAGGAATGATCTTAAACTGGACAGCTCAGGAATCAAACCCCCCCCCCCCCCAGCAGTTCTGCAAAGATTAGTGGACCACCACACAACAGCACTGTGAAAGACTGATCTCCAGTTATTGGAAGTGTTTGGTTGCTGCGAAAGATGGCACAAGCAGATTTTTAATTAAGGGGGCAATTTGTTTTTCACATGGATAGGTGTTGGGTAACTTTTTTTTTTTTTTGCTTCAATAAAAAAAGTTAAATAAAAACTGTATGTGTTTATCGCACATGTACGCATGTAAGAAAATCAATAAAATAATTAAGCAGCAAGTAAAATAATTTTTTCTTTACTGAGTGTATTCAGTGGAATAAATCCAACTTCAAGTTGAGACAATGAGCTGACAAATTACAGTGTGATACAAAAAGCAAATATTGCCTCTGCCCAGATGTGCAAATCAGGGGGAATAAAAAAGATATCCTTGCATAAGATCCAGAGCGGTCGATTATTTTAACTTTTTTTTTTCTAGTAACCTTTAATAAAATAATATTATAATACCGAAAAAGCTACAGTACTGTAACAAACACTAATTCTGTGCTCCAATCCACTTCACAGCAATTAATTAAATTTCAGACATATGCATACTTGTGCAAAGAAAGAGATCCATTTTCAAGTGCAATGTTTGCAAAAAGTGAATACTTCTGACCTTCAAAAAAAAAAAATCCAAATTGCGCATAATTGTCAAATGAATTCGCGTTTATATTGTCCATGTTAACACAGTAAGCAAATGAAAACATTCCCAATCTGATTCGATTTAAAGGGATGTTCACCCAAAAATTGAAAATTTATTTTATTTCCTCTTACCCCAGGGCATATCCCAAGATTTTAGGTGGCCTTGTTTCTTCAGTAGAACACCAACGAAGATTTTTAACACAAACCGTTGCAGTCTGTCAGTCTTATAATGTAGTGAATGGGAATGACGGCATAAAACAACAATAATAAAAAAAAAAACATCCACAAACAAAACCAAATTAAACCCTTCGGCTCGTGACGATACATTGATGTGTAAAGACACGAAACGGTCGGTCTGTGCAAGAAACTGAACAGTAATTATACAATTGTAGACTTATAAGTGCCTTACCGCCACCTATCTCTTTGAGATATAAGTGGCGGTAATGCACTATAAGTCTGCGATCCGCCATAAAGCAAGAAGAAGACGCCTCATGCGCCTGCTGTTGAGAATGCGCTCAGGACAGTTTAAACAGTTCAGACATTGCATGAATCAGAGGTAACACAAAAACGATATAAATACTGTTCAGTTTCTTGCACAGACCGATAGTTTTGCGTCTTTACACATCAATGTATCGTCACGAGCTGCAGTGTTTAATTTGGTTTTTTTTGTGTATGTTTTTTTTTTTATTGTATGTTTTAGTCATTCACCTCCATTAAGACTGACAGACTGCAACGGTTTGAGTTAAATAACTTTGTTTATGTTCTACTGAAGAAACAAAGTCACCTACATCTTGGATGCCCTGGGGGTAAGCAGATAAACATCAAATTTTCCATTTTGGGTGAACTATCCCTTTAAGTGTAACTCAGTCATATGAACTTGCTAGAAGTCAGTCTGTTATTTAAGGTGCACTTCAATCTTAAACACTTCAAGTTCAAATATCCACAAAAATTCAATTTTAACACCACAGACCATGAATCCAAAACAACTGTTTTAGTGCAGTGTAGTAACACAACCTACATTAGGCAAGGATCAAAAGCCGAGTTTGACATCACAAATGTCTGATAAGGTACAACTAAAGCGTATGGTCAAGAAAGGACAATGAGTTTACCATGACAAAACAGGATGTGGAATCTTTTGCAAGGACCAAGGCATCAGTGCTGTTAGTATCATTTAACTTTTTGTACTGTGGACTGGTTATGAACAAGCATTGCAACACCTATGTTGGAAATGTTTAAGTTTTTAGATTTTTTTTGTTGTATTAATGTTTGTCTTTACAAAACTTCAGTTTTCATTGTAAAGCTTAAGACAAATATTTTACCCTTTATAACCTCGAAAGTTATCAATTTAACTTGTGACCCTTTCCACTTGGTCCCCATGCAGTGCAGTTTCAGGGCAATTTAAAAAAAAAAAGACTGAAAGAAATTCCCCACATTAGGCAGCCCTATGAAAAGAAATATAAATGGACAAACTGTTAAATCATATGCAAAACTATTAAAATGCAACACATAAAATAATAATGTCAACTCAAGCTCTTGCACTGGTTGTGATATTAGTTTTATGAATGCACTTACAAGTCCTCATTGTTGTTGTAGTTGGTGATGAAGTATCTGGGCACATCATTGGTTCTCTAGATTGGGTAAAAAATTATAACTAGAAACGTTGTGCAATACATGTTTATTATCTTACACCTACAGAAACCATATTTTGCCAAACAAGTGCTTCACAAAATATGAAGGAAAAAAATCCAATCAACTCACTCCATTCTCTAAAACGATTGGATGTTCTGGTAAAAACTCAGGTTTCATCTTAGCCATTGGACAACTTGCCAACTTGATGAGGAAGTCCCGAGTGTAGCAAATTCTTTCGGCTACAGTTTAAACAACAACAACAAAAAGTATTATAAGATCTACTTTAACACTGTATTATCAATGCATTGTTTTTCTTCTAATTACAGGTATAATCATCTCCCCGATTCGTTTAGGGAATTTATACTGAAGCAGACACTTGCCTTTCTTCTTTGGTTGGGTGCTGGTGCTTTGAAGATGCAGGATTTCATAGAAATGCTCCACTTTAATAATGTTGTCCTGTCCACAGTAAAAACAGTTACCGGACAAAAAAAGACACTCTCTCAGAGGAAAAAGATAAGCAAAAAAGAGGCCAGCAGCTGCAATTAAATTCCAAAGCATGAAAATATTAAAATTGGTCTTACTGGCTTTTCTACCGGCTTAATCTCAGCATAGCTTTGAGGCACTATAATTGAGATAACCAAAAAAAGCACACAAACACACACAGAAAAACATAATCAAACTGGCATCAACTGAAATGCATTGATTTGCATTTTTAAAGATTGAAACTATGCACATTCGCGTTTGGTACCTTGATTTATGTTAAGACGGCGCAGTGGTCTCGCTGGTTCCAGATTTCTGATGATCCTTTTTGAGACATCCATTTTTCTGCTTAAGGACAAACATTTCAACATATTATTGTTTTCACATTTCAACATATAATTTTCACCTATTTCATTCTCTTGACAAGTTACAGGACTATACCTGGCTCTATATAGAAGGATGCGATCCACTATAGAATCAGCCACACATTTTTATTTGATTCTAATTACATTATTCCATGTCTAAAAGCCATAAACTGCTCAATTCTGAGTACAAGTGGAAAAAAACTATAACCTAATATCAGAACATCATGATATTCTGTTCATGCCATTATGAAGTCAGGTACATCTGTTAAAATTTGTCATTTGGATTACATGCATTGGTGGATTACATTAACATCAATTTTTCAAGAAGCCATATTTTAGTTTAGGTAAATAGGCTATTGGTTATTTATAGCTCAGCAACAGGTATTTCTGGGCCTCTTATTACAGTTAAACTGGATGGTGTACAATATTATCCGGTTTTACACTAACATCAGACAAATAACTGTCCAGTACGTTATATGAGAGGCAGATGGTCACCAATCTCAGGCAGGTGATGTACTCAGAACTGTTCTTCTTATATTTAGAAACATAACGGGGGAAATGGAAAAGATGACAGATATTGGCAGCTTCCCTGAAGCACATCACCGCATCAATCTCAGTTCAGTTAGGCTAATATCTCACACGACGAATGAGTCAGGTAAATAAACTTTGTGAAAACCATCAAACATGTCCTGTTGAACTGTAAAAACAAAGAACGGCAACATACCAATGTTAAATACGTCTAAAATATTGAAAAGAAAGGTGGCGTGAACTTCTGACTCAATCGGCATCAACGGTGCTAGCTGCTAGCCACGAACCACGACGACTGCGAACTTTTCCCTTGATAATCCAGTTTTGTTTTTTTTACCACATAACATCTTCACGAGAGACAAAAATGTAACTCAGAATTATGTCACAACACAATTAGCCCAAAATAAACGCGTAATTATAATAATGGCAACTTACACGTTCTCTCTGATAAAGCATCCAGCTTCAGTCGCCGCGCTGTCTGTCATTTCCAACACATTCATTCCGTCTGAGCTCGCGACTCTCTTCATCCCTGCGTTCATTATGACTGTGGATGAACTCACCCATTCTCACATACACACAAAACGACATCTAAACTATACTTTTCCACACCTTTCATTGTTAGCTAGTGTTTGAGTTTGCTAGTATAAAAGTTTGGTTTCTTTGAAATTATTTCTCTTAAACAGGTCAGATGTCTACTAGAGCCAACATTATGATATGCATATATAAAATGTTCTACAGAATTTAAAAGTCCTGGGGTATGAATCTTCAGAAAAAGGTTTTAGTTAAGATTCTGTCATTGGATTTATATAAGCATGGACTCTTTGTGCTATTTAAATTCTCATAAAGGTAGAAATAATACCTGATCACCTTGTGAACTGTGTGAATGGTGTGTTGTTCATAACAAAGGCACTAAACTTCTTTAAGCCCTTCTATAAAAGCCCTTCTACAACCAGCCTAAGCTGGTTAGCTGGTTTTAGTGGTCATCCAGCCTGACATAGCTGGTCAGCAGGCTGGTTTTAGAGGGGTTTTGACCACTTCTTTAGCTGGTCAGGCTGGGAGGCCAGCTGGAACAATCAGCTTGACCAGCCAACCAGCTTAGGCTGGTTTTAGCTTCTTTTTTTCAGCAGGGCTGTGTGCTAGTTTATATAGTTAGAAGTCCAGGGCTTTGACTGCCACCTGCTTAGTCTCAGCCTCAAGACGTCACGCCCACTACGCGAGACTACCACCTGCTGAACAAAATTTTGTGTGAATGGTGTGTTGCTCATAACAAGGGCACTAAACTTCTAAATCCCTGCTAAAAAAGGGAAAAAACGCCTAACTAGCCTAAGCTGGTCATCCAGCATGGTCATAACTGGTCAGCAGGCTTATTTTAGAGGGGTTTTGACCACTTCTTTAAATGGTCAGGCTGGGAGACCAGCTGGAACAACCAGCTTGACTAGCCTAGCCAGACTGGGAGACCAGCTTAAACCAGTTTAGGCTAGTTTATTAAGTTAGAAGTCCAGGGATTTGACTACCACCTGCTAAACAAACTTTTCAAACTGGTTTTGATAAACAAACATTTATTGTTCCCCCTTTCTAACCTGCTGTGAACAACTCCTCACCCACACCTTAGCTTTGGGTTTACTTGACTACACAAACCTTTGCACTGGCCATTGTGACCCAAAAGCATGACCTCACTTACCAACCTGTTGTTTGTCACAGCGTTCTCGTTTCCTGCCATTCTTCTGTCATTACCTGATAGTAAATCACATTGCTACAAAATAATGATGTGCATACTAACATATTCTTTGCATGAAATTATTAAATCTCCCAGATTAATGCCTATAATTTATCCCTTTTTGGCTGCACCCTACTCTTGGTAGAAGGCCTAAGACAATTCTTTTTTGATGTATCATATTTTATTTTGCTCTTTATAAAGATTCCACACTAGTTAAAAAAACTCCTGTTCTATAAAAGTACAATTTATTACTAATCATCTCCAGAATTCGTATTACCTTCTCACAATATTTTTTTAAGTATCAGGCCCACACTTCTACCAATGCAGTATTTTTTTACTGGATTTATTGTACTGCAGTGTCCTCTAGTGACATCTTCTTTCTCAGTTGATCGCTTGATTGTTAAAAGCCGTTGTTGGTACGAGTGTATTTGACTGAATACTGTGGTTTGAATCACCTGGAAAGTGGTCCCAAGACAATGAGCTGCACATATAGCAGAACAGTCTGTAAAGCAAAAAAAGAAAAAGACTGGAATGCTGATAAACTATTTCACCTTCTTTATTGTTTGCAAACAGCTGGCTGTGATTGACAAAATGGAATAAGCATCAACTACATAATTCATAAAAAATATGCATAATGCAAGTCATAAAAGCGTGATTCAGTTGCTTAATGCTGCGTGTAACATAGGCCTAGAGAACCCTGTATATTTGTTGTGGATTTTTGAATGCTTATATGGCATTATTAATTGGTTAAAAATATATATATATTCTATATATATATATATATACAAATACATATACACCCACAAAAGTCTTAGGACGTCGTATTTTCACCAAAAAAATACATAAAATGGTTTTAACATCTTTTTCTGTAGTGTGTCAGTAGGAAATATCAGATTGCATTTCCAAACATTCCTTTTACCATTAGTTGTAATAATCCAGTGAGATTTTTGTTTGACAGCAGCCAGTGCTCCACACAGATATCTGATCTCATCGTCCTTCCTCCTCCCCCACCACCGTCCGTCTGGGATTACATGAAAAAACAAATCAGGAAAAAAATACAGAACTGTGTCAATGTCTCCAAGATGCTTGAAGAAACCTTCCTAAAAAGCTACAGTACTGTGAAAAATGTTATGGACGTGTAAAAATGCTGTAAAGTGATGCTTTCAAAAATGTCATAGATTTTATTTATCAATTAACTAAACTCAAATCAACATTTGGTGCGCCAAACCGTTTTTGGTTAAAACATCTTTGTCCTAGGCCAGTTGCACAGAGTTTCTTAAGGTAGCTTTTGTAGGAGGTTTTTCATAGTGTTTGTGACGTAGCACAGTTATTCTGGCTTTAATCATTTTTCTGTTTTCAGTAATTCCGGACAGACTGGATGATGATGAGATCATGATCCTGTGTGGAGCAATGGTGTTGTCAGATCCTTGTGCAACAAAAATCTCACTGGATTATTACATAATTAATATAATTACATTTAATTAATTTACATAATATTAAATTAATGGCAAAAGGAATGTTTGGAAATGTAAACTGATATTTCCTACTGACACACTACAGCAAAAGATATAAATAACTGACTTAAAACCATTAGGATCATTAGTTTTTTGGTGAAAATACTAATGGCCTAATGGGATTTTTTGCACAGACCGTACGGTGTGTGTATATATAGATATATATATATATATATATACACACACACACGCATATATGTGTGCATATGTGTGTGTGTGCACGCAAGTAAATAAAACAATGCAAATCCTGTTTTTCCAGTAGGCTGTCAGAAAAATTTGCTTTTATTTTTTTTGCTGCATTGGCTGCTACTTCTATAGATTATATTGGTAATCGAGGTAACTGGCAATTATTTTTGCAATTATTAAGATAGACTTGTTGAAAATGCATCCCAATATCATTATTGGATTGACCATGAAACCGAATCAACTGGTCAAGAAACCCATTGTGAACCACTGCAAGAAAAAAAGAACCCTGAGAAAGAAATCAGAAGTAGCAGATGAATTTAATAGCATTTAACATGAATTGACATTTATCTGGATGCAGGAAGAAAATTACAATTCCACAATGTTAAGAAGATTCTTTTAAATCTGATTTTATCTGAAAACAAAATATATTGTTGACAAATATGTTTAGTAAAATCTCAAATTTTAGTCATTACTCTGAGGGGAAAAACATTTTACAGCACAAGTAATACGGAGTCTAGATACTGTCATTGACGTGCATACAAATGCATAATTTTTGAATAATCAAGATATAAAGTATGAATCTAAATTAAAGCAGTATTTAATCTGCAGGTTTAGGAAAAGCAAGCAAAAAAAACACCAGTTTCATCAACACTGTAGTCCAAAAGCATATCTACACAAGCAAAATCTGAATTTTCCTGGTGCCAATTGGTCGTCCATTTAATTCTTGAAGAGCAGTGAGCGCCTCTCTGTGGGTTTCGAATGCTACCGTTGCTGAACGTCTGGGAGCTCCATTTCTATCATACAGCAATGAGGCAGAACCTGGAATCACTCTGTATCCATAGAAGAAGTCATAAATCTCATCAATCTTTATCTGAGAGGGTAGATTGACCAATTTAAGACAAGTCGGACTGTCAAGTTGTTGGTCAGGTGATCCGTAACACTGACGTCCATTACCATCCGGTCCCGGCCCAAATGCATCATTGTGGCCAAAATTAGGCTCAAAGCGATCACGACCTCCATAACCCGGGCGCAAATTAGGCTGCATCTCACAATCATCTTGGGGCATCTGGGTGTTTGAAAAACAAGGACCATCTTTGTAAATTTCGGTTCTCTGAAAGTTATTTTCTTGCGGGATATCCATCAACTGGTCATTGACGCCAAACTTCTGCATCTGGCCCATCGTTATGCACTTAAGCATGACTTCGGATCCAAGAAACCTCTGTCCGTTTAGGGACTGTCCCGTCATGGCCTCCTTCTCAGATGGGAAGATCACCAAAGCTTCACCGAGCCCAGCTCCTCTTTCGTCCCGCAATAAGACAACCCTATCCTCTGACAGTGGAAATCCATGAAAGAAGTCCATGATCTCCACCTTACGAACATCAAATGGGAGATTGCGCACATAGAGACACCTCAACTGCGAGTCAGGATTGTTTCGTTGAGACTGGGCCGCTTCTGCGGAGCATCTCAACCCTTTTCCCTCATCTCGCACGTCAACAGACGATTCCAACATGGTGACCATTTTCTCCTTGGAGATGGGCGACACGTACACTACCTTGTTCATCAACATTTGCTTATTATGAGCCAAGCCAGCACAATAGTCTGTAAGATTTCTAAACACCACAACAGCCGATTTGGTCCTATCATCCTTTTTTTGGGCAAAGATAATAATCGGATCATCTTTCAGAGAAACCGGATGAAGTAACACCCTCAAATCTCTCTTTTCAACCATGTAAGGCAAGTTCTCAAACATGACGCAGTATTCTTCATGAGAAGGCGATCGTGATCTTGACTTGTAGGAAATGGGAGATCGAGATCTCGCGCGATCTAAGGATGCTCTTTTCCGACTGTCCGGTCTAACAAGACCTCCTTCTGCCAGCCACTGCTCCTCAGAGCATCTTGTTAGTTGGATATACCGCGGTCCCATGTATTGTCGATCCTTCTTTAGACCTTCGACTGCATCCACTTTGGTAGCAAAGCGCACAATACTCTGGCCGTTGAACAATCCTCTGGGGTTTTTCAAAAACATAATGTCTTCAATCTGTAACCCACTGAAAAAGGTATAGACGTTGTCCTTTGTCGCAGAGAATGGCATCCCTGTCAATTTCAGGTAAAGTTCACCTCTCTCTGACACGCTCCCTTCTCTCTGGTGTCGTGGCTCACTGAACGAAGATAGAGGTGGCCTGTTCCTCATCTCTTGATGATCCGGCCTTCGTATGTCTGCTCTCTGGTCCTTACTGAATGGCAGAGGACCTTGTTCCGCAGAAGGACTTTTGACAACCTCCTTGTACATGCCCCTGTTTTTTAACTCAGGCCTTTTAGTGCTTTCCTCAAGAACACTCTGCATTTCTGACTTGCTACTCAGGAGCAAGCTGACGGGAGAGCCCTTAATGCAGCCTCCCGAGCGTGTCATCGCTCGTCTTGCATCTTCATCAGATGCAAATATTATAAAAGCTTCCTCAAGCTCCCCACCAATTATATGAACCCCACCATCAGGGATTCCGAGCCCAGTGAAGAAATTGCGAATGTCCTCAGAACCAGCCGTGATTCTGAGTCCCTGTAATCGGATGACCACAGCCATGATGGAGCACACACAACAGGACCTGCAGACAAAAGGGGCACATATAATAGCGTTATCGCTGACTCAACTGTTGCCTCCATATCACAATATTCAAATGAGATCCCAACTATCATTTTCAAACCAAGGTTAAACTGCAAAGTTAAGTGAAACAGACCTCTCACCACCCAAAAAATTTGCTAACAATAACAGCCAGTCTGGAGCAAATAATGTCTTCTGATCCATCAAAACAACTTTGTTCCACAAAATGCATATTAACAGGAAAGACTAGTTTTACAACCTTAAACATCATTCTTTCAGTTTCTGCATGCAAATTTGCAAGTAATATGAACTCCATTCACAATTAAAACTTAACAGCTGACCACACTATCAGAGAGAAATGATTATGCAATTTAAAGAAATTACAGATATCGCTACTAGCATCCATACAGCTTAAAGACACTTACTGCATCTAACTGTAAAATACTATGTACTTTTAAATCCTGTTTGTTATAGTTTTATATACAGTCTCCGATAGAAACTTATCAAATAGCCACTTGCAAACTGCACAGCCATCAAACCAAATAATAAAACGAACCCCCCCCCCCCCCCCCCCCCCCCCCCCCCCCCCCCCCCCCCCCCCCCCCCCCCCCCCCCCTGTTTTTAACCCCCCCCCCCCCCCCCCCCCCCCCCCCCCCCCCCCCCCCCCCCCCCCCCCCCCCCCCCCCCTCCCCCCCCCCCCCCCCCCCCCCCCCCCCCCCCCCCCCCCCCCCCCCCCCCCCCCCCCCCCCCCCCCCCCCCCCCCCCCCCCCCCCCCCCCCCCCCCCCCCCCCCCCCCCCCCCCCCCCCCCCCCCACCCCCCCCCCCCCCCCACCCCCCCCCCCACCCCCCCCCCCCCCCCCTCCCCCCCTCCCCCCCCCCCCCCCCACCCCCCCCCCCCCCCCCCCCCCCCCCCCCCCCCCCCCCCCGTCAACACCAACAACACAACTAACTTTACAAATTACAAAAGCTTTTAAATCAGTGGTTCTCAGAAAGGGGGCCTCAGCAAACTCATTGTAGCAAAAGGATCTAGATTACCATTATTATTAATATTTTCATAAGTTTATGCCTTTTTTAGATAGCACAGTGAAGGATAAAGACAGGAACGAATAAGGAACAAGACCGGCAAAGAAACACAAGCTGGGACTTCTAGACTTCTAAAATAGACAAAATAGGTCCTAGTTAACGTTTCACTGAATTGTGTTTAATCATGGTTATGTCATTACAGCAGAAGTACTTAAAAGAAATACATTCTCTTGGACAATGTGGGGCCTTGGGAGTAAAAAGGGTGGGAACCACTGCTTTAAATGCAAACAATGTGACTCAGAAATAAAGTTTACCCTCGAGCAAACTTTCCATTTGACTTCAAATTAACACACACAAAACTCACAATGCATTTACAGCTGAACGGTCTAGAATTAAATGAACTATTTTCTGTAAATTTCTCTTGTAGAAAATACATTTCCATTTAAGATAAAGTTTAAAAGAAAAAATATATATATTAAAAGTCTTGAAAAATTATCCAGTCTTGGGGGGGGGGGGGGGAGGGGGGGTCCCAATGCCACCGAAACCATCCACTGGGAACACTAAGCGAGGCGTATTTTCAATTGCAAAACACTTAGGAAACAAAAGCAAAGAATCCTCCATCGACTTTACAACGAAATATCCCATTTTGCTGCACTTTTTTATGTAACCAATGCATGACTGAGCTCGCATTTCCACACAGAAACATTATCACACAAACTCAACATGCCTTCCGCTTTCTCATCCAGTCAAAGCATAAGCCGTGCTACATGTACCACCCTTTTTTATTTTATGCGGTTTTATCATAACACTGGCGACTAATACAAACTTGTTTTTAACATGTACACGTCTGTAGAACCTTGCGTACATGCTATATGTGGTGAACCACGAGCTATTTGCTTTCTGAAGCAAAACTGCGCCAAATCAAACAGCTAACGTTAGCATTCACGAGCATGGGCGATTTCAGGCAAAGCCACCAACCCAGCAGTTTTAATCAGCACAATGTACGCTGATACACAAATAACACACGCTACGTGACTTAAAAACCACCGTCAATTCCGCAATAGCTGAAAACATCGGTGAAAACGAAGAGTGCAGCTGTCTTCGGTAATATCGGCAATGCTAAAGCTGAGAGGCCCAGAATGTGACGCGCGCGATGTTGATCAAACTTACACAAAACAAAGGAGATTATCAATCCTTTCCAAATATAAAAGAATGAGAAACTAATGCCGCTCTGCGGTATCGTCTGTCCGATTCCCACCGTGACTAAACAACAATTTCGCTGTCGTGATATCTGAAGCAAGGACGAATCGCAAGAAACTACAGCATCCGCATCTCCTCCACCGCCATCTGTAGAACTACGGAAACCCGGAGACAAACGCAAATGACAGTCGAAACACTGTAACAGTCAATGGACAAAAATGTGTCTGACCAGTTTTGTACAGTTTCCTATGAATAAAGTATACAATTAAAAATAGGTATGAAATGTTTACAAAATACACTACAAACTTCGAATATCTTGATTTAATAGAACTAAATGTGTCACATGGATGGTGTAACCATCAAGTAAAATTGCTCAAATATACTCCATGTGACCTAAACAAAACTGAAGGTCAAAATATGTGGTATTTTAAAAGAGTTATTGACCTTCACATATCTCTAATTTGGTTTTCTTGTCACATAACTAAATGGCTTCATCTTGGTTACGTTACACTTTCTTTCAAAAAGTTTTTCAATGTAGATATACTTTTGAAACAAATTTGCTTCACTTTTTTTTTTTAAAGAAATAATAATGAAACATTATGCCACATAAGTACTTAGGCCAGTATGTCTCTCTTTTTTTTCCTAAGAATTTTAGCCTTTTATTGATATCCTTTATTTTAATCTCTGGACAGTTACACAAGCTTGGAATTTTTGTCTGTATTATTAACTATATATTTCACTAATTATTACTATATTTTAAATATTACATATAAACTTTTTAGTGTCATGTGTTTACAGTACACAGTTTCCGTAGAAATTACTACTTAATAACTAGTATTATTTATTTATGTATGCAAATTTAAAAGGATTTGAGGGGAAAAAAGAAAGTAAACAGTAAAAACTTTAAAATATTGTAAAGTAAACAATTCATAAACTATTTGCAAATAATATACAGCTATAATTTCTTCTCTTAACCATGACGGCACAAAATCTAATCTCAAGATATTTAATGACTTTTTTCCCCATTTATTCTGAACACACACACACAGTTTTTTTTTTTAAGCGAAAAGGTAAAATTAGAGGAGAAATTAAGTAAATTAAATGAGTGGAGTAAGATGGCCATATGACAGAAAGCTCCGAGTGGCATGTTGTTGCTAGTGTTAATTTAATACTTCATATAAGGCTAACTGATTGAAATTATTCCATTTGAATTCATAGTGTTAACATATCTTTAATTAAATATGGGCAACTAAATATGTTAATACAGTTATAATAGGCCCGTATTTCATAGAATAAATGTATCTTTCAGATTAATATTTTATTGGGATGCTGTTTTGTCTGTCATCAGTTATACACTTGTTCAAATAACTTTCAAAACACAATTCTAAATAGAATAGTTGATTTAGTATTTTATATTACTGATGACACTAGACACCACAGACCAGCCTAAAATGCAACTTTTAAAACGTTTTGTCATCTTAAAGGGATAGTTCACCCAAAAAGACACAGTTGGTGGTTGCCATTGACTTCTATAGTAGGAAAAAAAAATACTATGGAAGTCAATGGCAACCACCAAACGTTTGACTACCAGCAATCTTCAAAATATCTTATTTTGTATTCAACATAAGAAAGCAACTCATACAGGTTTGGAACGACATGAGGGTGAGTAAATGATGACATAATTTTCATTTGTGGGTGAACTATCCCTTTAACAACAAAAAGTGTTACGTAATGGAGTGCAGTACAGCAGCATTAAGAATATTGAATATCGGGGGACAGTTTGACTATATCAAATTATTGCAGGGGACTTACCCCCTCAATGTCTATGGTGGTTACGGTCCTGCTTACTTTCACAGTTGGGACAATAACAACTAAATGACACTTGTTATCTAGCAATTTACAAACAACCTGATTTCAGAATAGTTCTTTGAGCAGATCCCTGTAAACTGAGATACAACAAAGGTTTAATGAGTCAGCGGTCCACTGAACACAATGATGTCCTCAATTTAACCTCTGTGGGGCTTTAGACATGATAAAGGATTCGTCCTGGTCACCATGGCTAGCTGCCAACACTGCCTAATAATTATACTCACCGTACTGAGGTAGCTACTATATTCACAAATAAAAGTTTAGGAAATCTTGAAAAAGGAAGCATAAATAAAATACATAAGAAGAAAGAAAATACAGTAAATGCCCTAATTGTGTCCACACATACAGGTCTGTCATCAAGTGGGACCTGTGGTGAATCTGGAAGTGTTCTCACTGTGAACACGAAACAAATCAGGTTTAGACAGACCAGGCCATTTGAAGATAGCAACACCACATCGGACCTGCAGAAGAGAGAAAATGTTAAGAATTACGAAAAAATCATCAAATGTGGGTCTTTTGAAGAGAGGAAGAGTGGGCTCAGTGGGTGTTACCAGTTTTGTGGAGGGCTCTATCCACTAGGGGGACACAACCTGGAACTGTCAGGATGTTTGCCACTGGAAACTCATCAAAAATGTCCTCATTAAGCTGAGCCAGGACCTATTGACTGAAGAGTGATGTAAAGTTGAGCAATAACAGACAAATCATACCCTGATCAGCAAGGCTCAAATACTTCTGCATCAACACCAAAAAAACAAAATAATAACCATGCTATTGTTTTTTTAAAAATATTTTTAACAGCCCCAATTCAGCTGAAACTGTTAAGAAAGTTGCTAAGTAAATCCTTAGTTTTTGTTTTGTTTACCTACCGGCTTACTCTCTCACCACACACTGTTGTAAGTTAACCATGTTGTGAAATGAACAGACCACAGAAGAGACAAAGTGCCGACCATTAAAATATTTAAGACATGTTTTTATTAGAAAAGCCAATGACCATACCTGTGGCTTGAGATGACTGTTAGTAATTCTGTGTTAGAATACCTGCCTTCAAGTATATGATTAGTAACTAAACAAATTGACTGCATTGTCGACCACAGAAAACAACAAACACACCTGCTATTATGCAATTAGACATTTAGTTAAACATTATCTATATATCAGTGGTCTCTATGGCATCACTATGCAAAGCATTTGTCCTTCAATTGATGCGGAATGTCTTTTAAAATACTTCATATATGAGCAATGAAAAACCATACAGGTTTAATTGGTAATACCAAAATCACTGAAAGGGCTTTTCATAAAACTACACGCATATCAGTAGTATATAAATTAAATCTATCTATTAATGAAATCTATCTTTTATTAAAATATTGCTGAATACAACAGATTGAGAAATATCTGTTAATAATAATAATAATACAAATAATTATAATTACTATTATTCAGAGAAAAGTCATCCAAAGCATAACAGGTCATGATACACACTTCTCATCTCCATATAAACCACAAGCTCTTTAACATTATTTCTTAAAACTAACTAGCATTTTAATTTAATTGGTTTTAGTATTTTACGTTACTAGCACTTATTTTTAAATGACTAGTAGTAAGTAATACAATAGCAACTGGTACCTGTTCAACTTTTCACTGTATTCATTAGAAACTAATATTCCTTTGCCACTAGTCAGTATGGAACATATATTCAAAACTACATTTGAATTATTAACTAAACTATTTAACTGTTACAATGAGAGAAGTACTGGTAGTACCTAAAAATAGCTTATAGTAAAGTGGAAGCAGTATAAGTAACATTGAATTCAATGGCAAAAAAATAATGCATTTGTTACAATCAAAACTGAAAAGTCATTTGTCACTATGTGGAAAGTGACTAGTACCAAAGTGATAAATATCGCATGAGTCATGAATAGTTTCTGGTGAAATGAACAGATACACTATTGGATTACTTCTAGGACTAGCAACATTCAAATAGATACTAGTTAGTCTTTTGGAAATAAATGGTAAAACGGCTTGCCATACACAAACTATCTTCCAGTTTATCCCGATTAGTTGCGTTCGCTGAATTGATTTCATGGTGGGGATCCCACACACCACTGAAGGCCCATCAGGTTTCCATGTGTTGTCTGACATTAAACAATCTTATTCCGCGTTCCGTTGTAATGGAAGATTTCTTAGCTTAACAAGAATCGGATCGTCATCAGTCACTCTGGAGAGCAGCGCATGCATGTCGACCTCCTCCTTCACGGCATGACCTGTGGCTCGCAGAGAGAGGAGGAGCCGCAACCGGTGCATCGCATATCGACTCCACCAGATCATCTGAGGCAGCCCTACTAACGTTAACGTTACACCGTGAACCAAAAAGGATGGTGCCTTCCACAGCCTGCTTCGTACTGATAAAACAGTACAGAGGAGTCATCTAATGAGTATTTATTTTATCACCGTGGACCAAGCATTAAATGCAAACATTTGGATCTAGCTGTATGCTATCTAGCACCAGGTGAATTGTGTTTTCGAGAGCAGTTTGTTGCCCCGTGTGGATTTGACGTCTGTTCTGCTGGATGTTTAGGAAAAAATCAAGTGAAAGAGGTTGCCATCATTGTCCTACAAGATGGAGTGCTTAACCGAACTGGAGAAGTATAAGAAGTGAGTACTTTATAGCTGCTATGCGTTTGTTTTGGCACACAAAACATACCTAATGCGAACCTTACATGCACTACAGATTTTAACCAGTTAGCCATTGAGCTACCTAGTTTGAGCTATTAGCCTTTGAGCTACCTAGTTTGAGCTATTAGCCATTGAGCTAACTTGCTAACCCACCGTTTACAGTGACCCGTTTTCATGGTTTCAGAGCATAAACCACAACTCAAGCCGTGAAATAAGATTTTTAGAGAAAAATATATCGTAAATAGGTTGGGACATAAAAAAATAACCTATCATAGACGTCTCAAAAGGTGACCAGAGCGACAGTTGACTTTGCAGTTAGCCAAAGGGAACTACTACAAGCAGGGACCGATCAGTAAATGGAAATACATTTCCTTTAAAAAAAAATTGTGATATTCTTTGTTTTTAGAAAATCACAGGATGTCTCAAATATTCTAGGGAGTACTGTAATGTCAATGTTAATCTTGTTATATTTTCTGGAAACACAAGTGAAATCAGATGGAGCGAGGCCTCCATGTAGGCCTCAAATCCACGAGGTAAATTTTTCAGCTGCCCGCTTTTCAGGGTCAGAGGATCTGCGCGTTGCCATTATGAACCAAGCAGTCAGTGCTGGAGGTACTGGTGACGAACCGAAGGCCGTGCTGCTAGAGAACCTGAGTTGAGTTGTTGACGTTGTGTTGTTCTTGTCATCCACGGCAATAACAGAACCGAGACAACTGTAGACAAAATACTGCTATGTTGTGCAAACAAATGTCACCCACATGCGCGAGATAACGTTAGCTCACCTGCAGTGTTCAAACATTTTCCGTCCACTTTGCCGAAACAACTCGATCTTAAACATCGTTTTATTATAAGATCAACTATCAAGCTTTTACTATTAAGACATAATAGACTAGACAATCATGTGTTACTCTTTTATGTCAGATCACCAAGCTGATATTATGTGTTTACACTTGAGACAAAAGGCTGTTTGTCCTGCTGAGGCAGACAAGTGCTGTTCCCTCCACTTTACTTCTATGTGCTGCTGCAAGCCTAATGTTACAGATGACCATTTCAACAAAATTCTCGTTTTGAAAAGCAGCAAATGTACGCCTTATTATTATTATTAGCAAGATATTTTAAATCCTTAAAAACAGTGTTTTGAAAAACCAAATATTGAAATGAATGAATATCATCTTTAACTGCATAAGCCAAGTAAAATGCAAAATGATTCATATGACAAGTAAGCTGAATATGAGCTGAATATTATTTAGCAAATGCATAAATTACACAATTTACCAGCCTGAAACATGGGCCAAATACCAGGCCAAATATTGTATTACTATTAGTCCTATTAATATTCAAATGATGGATGAATTGATTTGACATCATTAGCAAAATGAAGCGTTTCCCTTATAAAATGTTAGTAAGCCTATTTCTTTTATAGCCTCCATCATGCACAGTTATATAGTTAGTTTCATCTGAAAGTCAGCGTGAAGATTCACTATTTATTTTCTAAATGCATATTATAGATCTTATTGTAAACAATTCATCCATTCATTTTAATTTTTTTTACTTCGCTGTTTTAATCAAAATGTCATAACTGGATGTTTTGGTGAAAAATGACAGACATTTCTCTGGTAGCATATGCAGGACTTCTCCAATCATTTAGAGCACTTAAACCCACCCCTGCAAGCTTGCATTCATCTGCCTCCATTTTCAGTGCAAAATCCAATCAACAATCAATGTATGGAACCAAGTTCCCCTCTTTATTTTTGTTATATTCAGTTGTCGCAATATAGGAGGAGAAAAAGATTTATAACTACTTCCGTTTCACTGCAAATTTAGCATTGTTCTCCACCAGATCAAAACAGACTTG
The DNA here is from genome assembly GCA_018155175.1 of Sinocyclocheilus anophthalmus. Lineage (NCBI taxonomy): Eukaryota > Metazoa > Chordata > Actinopteri > Cypriniformes > Cyprinidae > Sinocyclocheilus > Sinocyclocheilus anophthalmus. Next base: position 63,224 of record JADLZN010001517.1, on the reverse strand, counting down.
TGACCCGTTTTTGTGACCCACTGGTTGAGAGCCACTGGCCTAGACAGCAAAAACACAGTAACCTTCTTATAAGAATTAAAGCACTTCCAGTGGTGTAGCTGTGGAGTTCTACAAAATGTTGACCTTTTAACAATGAAACATCTGAAGTCTTCATCAATAGACAAATATGTACAAATAAAGTGGACAAATATATTTGTATCATATAATCTTCATTGCCTGAATGCAGTTATGCTGTCTCTTCTCCATAGGTGTGACATCGTATCAGAGAGCATACTACTCTGAGTTGGTTTGCCCCAGTGTTGCAGCTTCCTTCAAGCTGCTCAGCATCAGCTCTGCCTCAAAATGGATGCTTTGTTGAATCAAGAGCTCAGGTACTCTCTCAAGTATGGCTGTTGTGTGGAATAGGGTGCTATATAGCATTTGCTTAAACTGCCAGTAGAATGTTAATTTAAATAACTTTCACGTTTGGCTGTTGTTGGAACAGTAGTCTTCTTTGCGGTAGTGTTCTTCAATTGAGCTTCAGTGAACATAACTTGAATTCAATGTCCAGTTTGTCATGGACCAATATATCTTTAGCTCCTTATGTCAACGGGCAGTATGCAAGAATGTTAAGCCACACTACCCTGCAATACTAATCCTGCTTCTCCAGTTCCGGGCTAAATTTGGTTTTGCACTATTGAGGGATTTTAGATAAACCGAGTGCTTGCATATATTGTATGTAGACTTAAAAGCCTTTTGCATTTCACCTTGCACTCTGCAGCTTAGTGTTGGGTACCGAAACCCGGTGCCATATATACCCATGTGACCGGTATGTACTAGACCCGAATCAGAACGCAGATTTTTGTGCCTCATTTCGGTGCCACCAATGCTTGAGCGATCGATTGAAATATTTGTGATCTGGTTCTCCAAAATAGACGTAAGGATCACCGGCGCACCGCACGTGAAAAATAATTTCCCGACTGAGAAAATTCACAAACGCAAGTCAGAAAGCTCTAATAATAAAAATCCAACACATCTTTGTAGTAACGCGAGTGTCCGTGTTGTTTTCACATTCCGACTTAAAAGCACAATTCGTGAATGAGAGCATCCGAGGAGCACGTGAATGCAGCAATTACACTTGCTCTGATGGCAGCAGGTAGATATCGTTCTATACTGTAAAAAGCACATGAAATTTGATTTCACATGCTTGCTATTTGAGTTTATTTTATGCTACTAGTGAGTGTCATTAGGGATATAATTTTAGATATATCATTGTTGCTTTAGAATGGCTAAAGTGGGTGACATCAAAATTCTATTATATACTACATTCTTGATGGTGCCATGACTAAAAAAAATATTAAATAGGGTCATAGTAGATTAAAATATTGCCTATCTGACAGATATGAATGGCATGAGAATCCCCTCCCATTACTACTACTATCATTGTAGGGTGACTCCATTATGAAGGTCAGATGGATAAAAGGAGTCTCAGAGGAACATGTAACCTAGTTGTTGCTTGGTAGCTTCATTTAGGTTTTATGAGAACTAGCAAATAGTTTGCTTATTTGTTGTTGAAAGTGTCAATTGTTTATTATATGAAGTGACTTCAAAACTAGGAAGTAAATTTGAACTAGGACTATATTGTGTTTCATAGACTTTTTTTAACTATTAGTCCTTAGCTATTGGATGAAAGAGTGGTGTTATTTTCACAGCAGGTTTTTAATTTTCCTTGTAATGAGATTTTAATTTCAATAGACTAATGTTCTGCTTTTTTCTTTTCATGCTATTCTTTTATGACAACAGGGAAGATGTGAAAGATTGTTCGGTAGGTGTAGAATTCATATATTTTGCAATTTTTGTTTCTGTAAATGTACATAAACAACATGAAACATGTTATGTACATGTGCATAAAATACTCATTTTATTTAATTTTTTTATATTACTAGATTAAGGTTGAAAACCTCCCGAAGCAAGTCATATTCAAAGGCCTTGCACCTAGGGTTGTATTGACAAACCATCTTCTGCCTAAAAGAACCAAGGTGAAGGTAAACCTTGAGGAACAGGGTCGACAAAAGGTCTCCTTCAGCTTCACACAGACAAAGAAACCACGTCAAAATGTATTTCTAGCCCCAGCAAGCCCGGAGAAATCTGCAAGTGAACATTCTTCTGCACTGCAAGCTGGACCTGTACCTACTCCAGATCTAGCAGGACAGAGTGATGAATCCAAAAATGTGGATACAAATACTACAGCAGTTGGGGAGACCCAGACAGCACCCACCCCAGTATCCTTCCCTCTCAAATCAAAACATGTTCTTGGAAAGATGCATTTTAAGAAACAGATTCTCAGCGTTACTGTTGTTGAGGATAACTCCATTGTCAGCACTGCCTCAGCAGAGATTTCGGAGCCAGTAGTCCCATCTGAGTCAGACAAAATTAGTTCTTCAGCCAAGGTTGAAACTGAAACCTCATTGCAACAGTGTCACAAGAACTCTGTCATCAATAGTTCCTCTGAAAAAGTGATCAAAGAGGAAAACCCTCAGGAGAAATTAGACTCATGCCTTAAAGTTCCTGTTTCTTCCCATATTGGGAAGGGAGATATGGATTCTTCCATTATTTCTGAGCATGAGGAAAACAGAAAATCCCAGCCTCGATCAGATAGCACGCTTCCAGGTTCAGAGTCTGATGGGGATTCAATCCGAACATCGTCTAGCCAGAAGTCTAGTGACCGTAGAAATAAAATGGACTCTGAATGCCAGAGTAACGAAGCGAAAAGATCCTCGAATTCCAAAACTAAGGAGTTAGAAAAATCCAGGCCTGATAGGAAAGAAGATGAAAAGGGGTTGAGTCGTTCAAAATCTGAGCGTGACTCCAGGCACACATCATCAAGATCTTCTCGTTCTGACAGAGACAGAAGGAGGACCAAAAGTCGGTCACGGTCTAGATCTCGAGGCTGTCGAACTAGTTCATATTCCAGGTCTGAAAGGTCCAGGAGTGAGAGACCATCAAGGTCAGATAGGTCACATTACCATGATTCTGAGCGGAGGTTTCGTAGAAGTTCTCCTCATCATGAAAGGAGAAGCTCACGTTCACGAACCGATGGCAGGTCTCGTGACAGTTCTGACTCGGAGGATGACCACCGGCGGACAAGGACTCGAGGTAGTGACTCAAGTCGATCCTCCACTTACTCTAGCTCACAAAAAGACTCAAAATCATCCACTCACTCCAGATCCCACAGGGACTCAAAACCCACAGATTGTTCTCGATCATCTGAGTCAGACAAAAGAACACAGCATTCAAAATCAGAGCGATCTCATTTAAAAGCTGGTGACTCTGAATCCAATAGAAAGAGCTCTCCTGAAGCAGAAGCAGTTCACAGGAACTCCAGTGCCCACTCTAAATCTGAGATTAATGCTAAAACCTCACATTCTAACCCAGCTACCTCATCCCGAACATCTGAGAAAAAGGTCCATAAAAACAGCTCTGACTCTGATGAGGAGCACAGAAAAAAACGTCAGTTACAAGGATCAGACAGGTCATCTGTGTCTGGGACTTCATCTTCCAAAAAAACTGATTCAGCAGATCACAAGACTTTAAATAATGTTACTGGAACAGAGAGACAATCAAAAGACAGGTTAAGTAATAACACAAAGCAGTCACAGTTAGACCCCAGCCCAGTTACGCCTCTGAAGGAATGCAGCAAAATTGATGACAACTCTTCTCTGCCTAAATCTAAATGCACTTCTCAACAGATGCATGAAGCTACGCACAAAGTTAATTTGTTCAAAACAAATCAACAAACTGAGAACCAACCTCCAAACCAAGAGGGAAAGTGCACAAATGTTCCTGAGAGTCACAAGACAACTGATAGAGTGAAGGAATCCATGACAAGTAGAAGTCTTGAAGTTAGAAGTTCCACTGATAAACCTGGAATGAAAAATGAGATTCCAATCCAAAGTAAAGCTCTGGCAGAAGGACTGACTGACTCATTTTGTGTAGGCCACACTCCCAATCAGGATTCAGTAGGATCACTGGCAGACCCTCTTTCTGTGAAAGAATTACCACCTGGAGGATGCTTGAAATTAAACACTAAATTAGATGGGCTATCACTAACCATTAGTAAAGCCAGTATGCCCATCACACAGAGTGCTCAACTCTGTGAAAAAGATTCTGAGCAGCATTATGTGAATCCTGAACAACCCATTAGTGGGATTTTGAAAAAGGATGGTAGTGCTAAAAAATCCCGATGGGATATTGTTGGTCAAGGCACTTCAGAAAATCAAAGCCCTATGAAAATAGTGAATCCAGATGTGGAAAAGGTAATTTCGGCAAAAACAATAGAGTTCAACAATGATACTACCCCTGATGAATCTTGCACACAGAAACCGGGCTCTGAAGTACCATCTGAAAAATCTGTAGAAGGACAAATACGAGACGCATCTGACCTTGCAACCCAACATACTCATGGTGAACTTCTAAATCAGACTGTTGAAGTTCCTCAATCAACAAGTGCCCCTGTTGTTAGTGATCTTCCCCTTAATTGCAGTTCTGGCAGTAAAGAGAAAATCAATGTAGACAAACTAAAGCCTGAAACTCGAAACTCTGATTCCTTAAACCATGATGGTAAATGCCACAGTGAGGACAGTGAGAGTGAAGAATCGGACTCCGAGTCAGATGATGGGCGTGTTTCCTTAAAGCGGCTGCACTCTGTGGTGGTTGTGCCAAAAAATTCAACCATTGCTCTTAAGACGAATTACTTGAATGACTCAGTGTTTTCTGGACAGCAACAGACTGATTCACATGAAAGCATTAATAGGGAATTTGGTTGTGGCTTTAACAATCAGTCAAAGCTTGAGGAATCATCAGCACTTTTTAAGGCCAGTGCACAAGCTGCAATGCCAAGTCCAGATATTAAATGTGTCTCCTACCAATCGCAGAGTAACATGGTTGACAGCACCAGCCATTCGGAGGCTACCAGTGCTCTTGTGGACAAGAACCGGGGTGCCCAAGAAAGTCCAAATAGCGTCCAGATAAACCAAGCATCACTTCTGAGTTTTGAAAAGACTTGCATGCGACCTGAATCGGATCACCATCAATACCATGATAGACCAGAAAGCTGGAATGGAAGGAAAGGAGGAAAACAGCACTATGGGGACTCCACTGACTTCAACAGTGAGAAGGGTTATGGCTTAGCCTGGGACTTTATCCAGTCAGAACAGCCCAGCAGCACATTTCAGCAACCGGACAGCAGTCATGGCACTGAACACTTGCCTCAACCAGGAATTGCTCTGTTTGATAGTGGTCACAGACCAGGTCCATTGGCTCAGCCTGCCATCTCTGAAACCAACAGACCAGTCAACGCACATGTGCCTTTTCATTATCATGATTCAATTAACCAGATCCATCCAGACTCTTTGACCAATGATCATGATGATGACAGGGTAGGAGGGATCAAACAAGGATCTATCCTGTCTGCTGATCTTCCAGGATCATCCCCATTTGTTCAAGCCCATGAGATAAGTAGCAATTGCAGCTTCACCACAGAAAGTCAGAACACCTCGGAAGCTCCTAGAGAACACAACAAAAAGCCTCATCGAGGAAGGGGTCCACCAAAGAAGAGACGTCCTGAGTTTGAATCTGAATCGGATAATGAGGCAGAGGCCGGTCTGACCAGTAAAAAGGAGTGTTTGGATGAGAGCTCAAGGGTTGTGAAAGAGAGTAAGGAATCTTTCCACCAAATTCAAGATGTGGAGCGCCCACTGCTCAGTCTGAAAGAGTTCCAGGATCCAGCTGTGTGGAGGGAAAAGGCAAAGCAGAAAAAAATGCCACACTACTTTGACCTCATCGAAGAAAATGTGTATCTGACAGAACGGTAAGTATATATTTTTATCCCTGGAAATTTAATTAATGTTCTTTTACATTGGCAGTGCCACACTCTGCTTTTTGAATGCACTTATTTCTAAATGTTCATTTGTTCGTTTAATTTGATCTTTCATAAAGCCCATAAAATCTGTTCTCTGTCCTTACAGCAAGAAGAATAAGTCTCATCGAGACATCAAGCGAATGCAGTGTGAGTGTGCTATCCTCTCAAGGGAAGAGCGCTCCCGGGGAATGATGGCATGTGGGGAGGATTGCCTCAATCGCTTGCTGATGATTGAGTGGTAAATATCCTGCTACTACATCATAGTATTTGCTTTACAGCAGAGAGAATCTGTAGTGAGAGACTATAGTTATCATGTTTACGTTACTTGCTGAGTTTATATTACTGGCAGATTACAGCAATTTGCAGTAAAAACATTGAGGGCAAATTTTTTTCTCTTCTTTTTCTTGTTCTTTCAAGCTCTTCCCGGTGTTTGAATGGAGCATACTGCTCCAATAGACGATTTCAAATGAAGCAGCATGCATACTTTGAGGTAATTTTGACTGAAAGCAAAGGCTGGGGCTTACGAGCAGCCAAAGACCTACAGCCGTAAGTACTATTTGCTTCAGCTAACAAGTGCTTATTACATATGTTCTTTGTCTTTTATGTTAAGTCATCTGTTTTTTTTGCAGGAACACCTTTGTTTTAGAATACTGTGGAGAAGTTTTGGATCACCGGGAATTTAAGGCACGGGTGAAGGAGTATGCGCGAAACAAGAACATTCACTATTATTTCATGGCTCTGAAAAATAATGAGGTGAGTCTGTGGAATTAGTGCAGAAATGAGAATTTGAAGTGTTGCTGACTTTGATGAATTAAGTTAGGTTTTTTTTTTTTTTTAAAAGACAAGAGCATATGCCTCTATTATGTCTGCAGATAATTGATGCTACTTTGAAAGGAAACTGCTCCCGTTTCATGAATCACAGCTGTGAACCCAACTGTGAAACTCAGAAAGTAAGTGCACTTGATATATTTTTGTACCTCACTGTACCCCCACACAAATCCTACTCCTCCTCATTATCATAAGAGCTTGAGCTGGATTGTTGTACAGTATACTTGCATAGTTCTTCCAGTTCCAGAATGTTGTTCAGAAAGACTGCTGCACAGCACCACCTCCACTTCAGGATGAGAAGCAGGATGTCAATAGAAAATGTAAATGTGATTGTTAGTGTGATGTTATCATGGAAAGTGGGTCAAAAAGGCAGACCTTTCTGTCTAGCAAACAAATAGTTGATTACTGAGGTCAACTACTTATACAGTAAAAGGTTATTTAGCCACATTTTGTTCTATAACTTAATGCGTCTGATCTGTGTCTGTTTGCACATCTCTATGCATTTTTTTTTTGCCTATGTAGGAATAGGTGCTTTTGGAACTTAGAGCCTTTGATTTCTATGTAAAATCTTTGTTTTGCATTTCTAATCCATCGCACCCTTTTGCAGTGGACTGTAAATGGCCAGCTCCGAGTTGGCTTCTTCACCACCAAAACTGTGACAGCTGGAACAGAACTCACTTTTGATTATCAGTTCCAAAGATACGGGTAAAAGATCCAGTCGTTTCCTTTCATGTATAGTCTTGATTTTTTACTTCAAATGAAACTCGGCATACATGTTGATCATAATATCACATCTTTCTTCCTTTGTCCACCAGTAAAGAGGCCCAGAAGTGTTTCTGTGGAGCTCCTAGCTGTCGAGGTTTAATTGGTGGAGAGACTCGAGTTAGTGTCCGAGCAGCAGGTGGGAAGAAACAGAGGGAACGCTCACGGAAGAAAGACACTGACAGTGTGCTTACCACGGTGAGCAAGAGGGCCCGATTATTGTGTTTCATCCAGCTACAAGAGAAAGGCAGAATAAATCCATGCAGTGACTGGGAAATGTTTTACATGTCAAGTCCATGACTCTGATATCATGTTTCAGTGGTTTAATCTAGTCAACATTTGCGCTTGAACAATTATGTGCTAACACTAGACACAAATAATACATTTGTCAGATTTTCAAACCGTTGTAGCAAAGTGTTATCTTAAACCAGCAGTACCAAAGCAATAATCTTGTGGCTGAATTGGGTCAGCTTTGTTCTTGCTTGCATGTTAATTGCTCTGGGACTTTCAGGGCTTGTTCCAGTCTACAAATAACACGGCTAATATATTCTGCATGCATTCAAGCTAATTGCATTTTGAGTTTTTTATGGCTTGTTTGAACCAGACTCTTCATCTCTGGCACAGACCTGCACTAAGAAAGCAAACAAAATGTAGAAACATCCTCCTGATACATGAAATTGAATGACTTGAAATTAGAAGTGAGCTTTTGCCATGGTCACAGTTTGATCGAGATCAACAAAATATTTCTCCTGTGGTGCTGCTGGTATCTAAACTGGTTGACATTGTTCTGCAGTTGGATGAGGAGCTGGAGGCTCTGCAGGAGAATGGAGAAGGCTTGTGTGGAGAGAAAGATGTGATCTCGCTCTGCAGACTCATGGTGCGAGTGGAGACAATGGAGCAGCGACTCACCTGCCTTAAACTCATCGAGGTATACTGCATCACCGTCACATTGAAATAAATTTGATTTATTGCACAGCATTTCAGTGCTAGAGGACATACTACTGCATATTTGTGGTTTGGCGTTAAGCATTTAAAAATGACTGAAAACTGGTCTTACTGAGTTTTTTGCATGTCTGTGCAGAATACCCAGAATCCCTTGTGCCTGAAGCAGTTTTTGGATCACCACGGCCTGTCGCTGCTGTGGATATTTATGGTTGAACTTTCTGAGGCTAAGAGCAATTCTGTAAACAACATTAAACTACAGCTGGAGGTAAGAGTTCAAAGCAAACACACACACAGTTAGGGGGGAATTTTAAAGGGGTCCTATTATGCTCTTTTACAAAGTCGTGATTTTGTTTTGGGGGTGTACTAGAACATGCTCTCATGCTTGGTGGTTCGAAAAACGCATTTTTTTTCACATAATTTACATCATTACAACACCTTTCTCCCCAGCCTGCCACAAACGGCTCGATTAGTTCCGGCTTTGATGAAGGTCCGCCTTCCGAAAAACAAAATGTGATGTGATTGGTTAGCTGTCCCAGTGTGTTGTGATTGGCGAACAGCTTAGATGGTGTTTCAGTACTGCCACGCCCCCTTGCTCCATCTTTAAACAAAAGCTTTTGGGAATCCGGCACTTCTCACTCATGTTGTGGAAGCTGTCCTCAGTAAAATGCGCCGCACACAATAGCAAATTGGGGTTATAATGCTCAGGAACAGAGTTAAAAAGTAAATTGCAGCCACTGTTTCCTGACATCATCCGCTTTCAGAAGCCCAAACAAAGAAGTTTCAGGCAGTTGTGCACCGGACGAGAAGCGCAGCTTTGCGCCACGTCTTTAAAATTCGAACACATTATTTTCTATGAGTGTAGGCACACCGGCCGCGCCGTTCAGCGTCTGTCCGCAGCGCCCAGCTACGTCGTGTTATATTTGTAAGAATTGTTCTAGAACAGTGGTTCTCAATTCCAGTCCTCGCGTACCCCCGCTCTGCAGTGTTTTGCACGTCTCGTTTGTTAACAGACCTGATTTCAGATCATCTTGTTAGAAGTGAGTCCGTGGGCATGAACTGTGTTCGACTGACATGACTCCCTACACAGTGTCATGCTCCCTACCCTGAGCAGGGGAAAATCCGTGAAGTTTTACTGCATTCGGAATCTTCATTTACAGTTTGCGCTGCGCGCTGCAGCGTCTCAACACAAACGAAATACCTAGAGAAGTGTGAAGTGGGGACATAATATTTTTTTTTTACCCTTTCTTGTAAATAAATACAATTTTAAATGTGTGACGTCTCGCACACTAATGCCCTTTGAATGGAACATGTACGCTCCCTTCAAAATGGAATCATGGAGGAATATCTGTTAATGTTCACTTCGCAGGGCACTTAGTCAAATATAGCAAATGTATGAAGCAATAAGAGAAACATACAAAATGTGCAGAGCGTGGGTACGCGAGGACTGAAATTGAGAACCGCTGTTACGACATGACAAAAATTTGAGGCTACAGACAGCAGCTCTTCTTCTTCGTCGTCTCGTCTCATGTGCTCACTCAACCAAGCGTTCTAACCACGACCTCGCCCCTCCCCACCCCCCAACAATTAGAATTTCTGTAGGCGTGAATTATTTGTAATGATATTCTAATGAGTCGCTTTGTGATATCATAAAGCCCGGAAAACAAACACTGTAGTCCAAACGAGTCGTTTGCTGTAGTTCTTGAAAATGGATTTATTAAAAACTAAATATCTCCCTTTGGAGTGGACTTTGAGGTTTGTAACTTTCTAGATCTTTCTTATGCCCAAACATACACACTACACACTGACTAAAATTAAAAAAGTGAAAAAGCATAATAGGATCCCTTTAAGAGCAGATCACCAAGCAAGTTAGTGGGCTGCTAGCTATTTCTGCCATTTCCCTTAAGCAAAATCCAGAAATTCATAGTGGTCTGAAATTTTAGTAAATGTAACTTAATTATGATAAGGCTGAAATTTAAGGTGCTGTCTCCTAAAGCTAAACTTTTTTTTTTGGGTGAAATTCTTAGATAATGAAGGCTCTGGCAGTGCTTCCCATCTCAACAAAAAACATGCTGGAGGAGAGCCGAGTGCTACAGTTTATCCAGCGCTGGGCTCAAAGCCGGCCACTCAGCCAACCAGCAGAACAGGATGGCTACTCCAGTGAGAGCACCTCACGTGCCCAAACGCCCCTCAACACCCCTGATGGTCCACCAGCCAAGCTGGCTACTGAGCTGGATGGAGACACTCCCAAGCGGGCAGTCTACCGTAGGTTGAAGATCATCAGTGAGAACAGTCTGGACAGTGCCCTGTCCGATGCTAGTAAAGCTTCGGATGGGAAAGAAGAGGAAGATGAGGAAGAGGAAGAGATGGAGGATGAGCCTTCACAGTTGGAAGCCACAATTGAAAGGGATGTAAAAGTAGAAAACAGTGAGGCGCCTTCTGAGAGTCAAGCTGAGCTTGAGCCCGAATTAAAACAGGAGCCCCCTGAAACCGAAGAAGTCACACATTCAACACCAGAGGCCACTGTCGGTGAAGGAGAGACACTTGAAACACAAGAACCTGAAGAAAAACCCCTCGTTAAGCCTGAAGATCAACTGGAGGATGAGAAGATTGTGGAAGAGACCAAGAGTGAGGAGCCATCAGAGTCCCAGACAGAGTCAGCAGCAGTTGAAGATGCCCCTTCAGTCACAGACACCACATCTGCAGCAGACATTAGTAATGATGTAGTTGCTGAAGTGGAAACTCCCATAACTGAGACCCAGGTGGAAAACACATCTTCTGAACAATGCAGCTCCGAAGAGAATGCAAGTTGCAGCACTGCAGGAATCACACCCACGCAACCGTCGGAAACCATAATGGAGAGCATCTCCTCTGAATCCACAGCTGTTGCCATAGAGAGCACACCCACAGAATCTCCATCTGTCTCTGTGGAAACCACTCCAACTGGATCTGCTGCTGTTTCTACTGAAAATGTGTCATCAGAGGCTGACGTTGCCGCCGGTTCTGCTGATGCATCGGCCCTGGCTATTGTGGCTGTTCCAACAGAGGGCGCTGCAGTGGGGACGCCTTCTCAAGATGAGGAGGAAGGTGTTTCTGATGTCGAAAGTGAGCGCAGTCAGGAGCCACAAGTTCGGGCTTCTGATATCAGTGATCTGGCCGCCCGGCTGCTGGACAGTTGGAAAGACTTAAAGGCAAGGCTATAATTTGTTAAAAGTAGGGATGCACCAATGTCGTTTTTTTAGTAGGCCAAGTACAAGTACTGATAGTACTATAGTTCTCACATTACTTGCTATAGTTAGCATGTTTAAAGGGATAGTTCACCCCAAAATGAAAATTCTGTCATTAATTACTCACCCTCATTTTATTTCAAACCCGTAAGACTCATTCATCGTTCATCTTTGGAACACAAATTAAGATATTTTTGATGAAATCTGAGAGCTTTTTTTAACATTGTTTAAATAGTCCATGTGACATCAGTGGTTCAACTAGTGCTGGGCAGTTTGACCGAAATACTGTAGCACGTTTTTTTTTTTTATAGGATTGGGCGGTTTTATGTTATCACGTTTTTTTTTTCCTTGACTGTGCCTTTACATGAATCCGAATGATCACTATCCAAACAAAGATGCTGCATGAGCAGTGTTTTATTTAAATTAGAGTGTATAGTTTCACAATTTAAAGCAAAAAGCATAATGGTCTGATTTTAGCCTTGTGAAACTATACTACATAAAACATCTGCATGAAACAAAAACGCCAGACGGGCTTGAATGAGACTCAAACTTAGGGTGTTTTCACACCTGTAGATCGATTGCTTTGTTCCGAAACAGGGATTCAAATGATTACAATGTTGCTTTTTATTCTTGGTGCGGTTCGCTTCACACAGCAAAGTTTCTAAACGGACCAAATTTGTTAATACAAGTCAGGCGCGAGTAAACTGTTCTCTCATTGGCCAAAGTTCCACGGTTTATTTTCCGGGATTCCACCACGGCTGTCATCCATCAGGATGGAACAACAACAGCTTTGCGGGCTTATTGTTGGTTTTTTTGTAGCTGTCGTTAATAATAATTTATCATTTTGAGCAGGAGTACAGTATTGATTGGGAAAACATTTTTAAAATGCACATACTACAAAGAAGAGCAATAAGACGGCATTATAAAACAAAAAAGTGCGCTTTAATTTTTGAATGGCAAAGACGTGCTCTCCCACAGACATTCACAGGTTCATTTTGAGGTATTAGCAAAACAACAAAGCTAATGCTTTTCACGGAACTTACGTAATTACCCATTATACATTGTGATATAGCCTGGATCGTTGGTCCGTTGGATCGGATTGCTTTCTCACTACAACCGAACCGCTCCAGAGTGCGTTTTTCATCGAGGCCGAGACCACCTCGTTCAGGCGATCTCGGACGATTGTTTTGGCGCGGATCCGAGTGCGATTTGCCGTGTTCACATATGCCCAAACGAACCGTGCTAAGGGGAGAAACGCGCCAGGTTCCGAAACAACAGGCCATGTGTGAAAACACCCTTACTCTCTAACAGTAGGTGGCGCATATGGAGCAGCAGCGATACAGCGTTTCCTTGGTTAACGCTGTAAACAAAGCAGTGCTACGCTTATTAAAACTAATTTAATATGCATTATATGTAGGCAAGAAAAAAAGAAAATACCATCTAAACTTTTCTGAAGACATTCAGTTCCCCTCAGCGATACATTCATATAAACCCTCACTCCCGGTTCAGTATTTAGCATTTTCATGGTGGTGCTGCTGACGCAGGAGCCGGCATTCTGACGTAGAACCCGGATGCGCTGCACCTTCTTTACAAGCAGACGAATGCACATGTATGCGTTGTGGTACTGTCGTGAATGCATGTCGAAGACTGACATTGAAAAGAAGAAATTGTTGAATAAAGTCTTTTTTTAATCTCTTTGCACACAAAAAGTATTCTCGCAGCTTTATAAAATCACAGTTGAACCACTAGTTTCCATTACCCTTCAAATTGCGCAAATTGAAACTATGCCTAATGGAAGCGCATCAATTTAGCAAAAACGCCCATATATCGCAAAATAAATTTTACGCTCGCATGAGGTGGTTTTTCAGTCAATTCGAAAAAGGAATATTTCGCCAAAACTGCAATGGAAATGTTTTTTTTTTTGCGTTAACGGGTCACATGTGAAACTTTCTAATGCATATTGTTTCTGAAAGGCATAGCCTTATCTTTACGCATATGCTAAGCATACACATAAAAACCTATGTATATGTAAAAAGTATGTAAAAACCTATGTAAAAAAGTATACTTTGGGCTTAACTGTTCCTGCGTATCACTTCTTAAAAATAATTGTGCATTTAAAGAAAAGATCATGTTGGATAACAAATAAACAAGCAGTTTTTTCCCTCTCAGGAGGTTTACAGGATACCAAAGAAGAGCCAGGTTGAAAAAGAGTCAAGTGGTAGGTCAAGAACGCATCATACTTCTACCCAGTTTAATTGTAAACATTTCATACTTTTTTGTTATATACTCTGATCCATCCTTTGTTTTAGATCGCAGTCGTGATCGAGAAGCCCTGATGACCCCTCGTACATCTTCGAGCAGTCGAGAGAGAGAGCGAGAAAGAGAGAAGGAGCGTGATCGGGATCGAGACCGGGACAGAGACTGGGAGCGTGAACGAGACTGGGACCGTGACCGTGAGCGGGACCGGGAGAGGGATGGAGAGAGATCGACTCTTCGCAGTGCAGATAGAAAAAGGCGACGAGGCTCCACCTCCCCTCTGCCGCCTTCAGCTTATGAGAGGGGCCGCAGAAATGATGACCGGTAAGATTTAAAGGGGTCCTATGATGCGATTTCAAGTTTTCCTTTCTCTTTGGAGTGTTACAAGCTGATTGTGCATAGATAAGATCCCTGAAGTTGCAAAGACTAAATTCTCAAAACCAAAGAGATATTCTTTATCAAAGTTAAGACTCTGCCACGCCCCCCTAAAACGGCTCGTTCTAACACGCCCCCACATATCTAGGTCACTATGTGGCAATATTTGCATAATGCCGCCCAAATGTTCACGCAAAGAAAGAAGGCGTGGTTTCTGTAACCACAGTTAGTGTTGAAGCAGCCATGTCAGGGAGACGCTGTGTGTTTCTAGGCGAAAGCAAAAGCACTTTATTTGGCCTTCCGGAAGTAGATGCATTTAGGAATTTTTAAGATCGCTTACAACAGAACAGCAATGCATTTTATGGACGACCGTTTCGTGAACCTAGGAGAGGAGGTAATTCTGACTTTGCTATGACAATCTGGCGCTTCTAAATCAGCTACTTTGTTTTGTTATTAGTTTAAGTATTTGCTATTGACTGTTCAAATGCGGAGTTTTGGGTGTGTGTGTGTGTGTGTGTGTGATGAAACTTAAACATTTCTGTTACACAGAATACAAAATAATGATCTTTAAAAAAAGCATCATATGACCCCTTTAAGACACAATAAAATCAATACATACAATTCTGTAGTTACTTAATCACCCTCATGTTGTTCCAAAGTCGTACAAGTTTAATGGAAAACTTGGGAAAGTGTTTGGAAGAACATGAACCTATTTTAATTTCTGAACAAAAATGCATGATAAATTTACATGTTCAAAGTGTGGTTACTGTATTTTCTGTAGTTATGAGCAGGCCAGCAGCAATAAGAAACTCCACACCAAAGAGTCTCGTAACAAGCTGTCTACTGAGGAACGACGAAAGCTCTTTGAGCAGGAAGTGGCTCAGCGGGAGGCCCAGAAACAACAACAACAAACAACAGCAGCAGCAGCAATTACAGACTCTTGCGTTTAACCCACTGGCCTTCACCTCCAGTCCAAACTTCATGGCCTACCCGCCTGGATACCCTATCCAGACCTACGTGGATCCCACCAATCCCAATGCAGGAAAAGTGCTCCTGCCCACACCTGCTGTAGAGCCTCTTTGTGTCACCCCAGCTCCTAGTACATTTGAACAAACACCTACACAGCCCATCATATCAGATCTCAGTCTAGCTTCACCCTCTTCCACCACCACCCAGGCCGGACCTGCCTCCAGCTTGTCACATATCCCTGCCTCTCTGGAGCTTTCCTCTGGCACTCAGACTCAGCAGTTTATCCAGCCTGCTGTGCCAGCACAGGACCAGAGTGGGGCTGTCTTGTCGGTGTCTGCGCAAACAGCCAGCCCACAGGTCCAGGGTCAGCAGGGTTACACAACGCTCTGGGACCCCAACACACAGCAAGCGGTCACGGTACAGACACAACCGACCCAGCAATACTCCACCACGGCACAGCCTCAGACTGCCATCTACTATCAGGGCCAGCCCTGCCAGACCATCTATAGCATTCCTGCAGGCTACCCACAAACCAGCACTCCTGTCATACAGGTTGGACACTAATACTTTCCTTTCAGTCCTCATTTTCACTATATTCTCACATAGTGGTCAACTGATAAAAGCTTTTGAGTGCAGATATGTTGACTGTGGTATAGGTAAATACAAAATATGATGCAATGCAGTTTCATAAAATCTTGTTTACGTTTACAAATGAGACATTTTACAGTGGGGAAAAAAAGTATTTAGTCAGCCACCAATTGTGCAAGTTCTCCCACTTAAAAAGATGAGAGAGGCCTGTAATTTTCATCATAGGTATACCTCAACTATGAGAGACAAAATGAGAAAAAAAAATCCAGAAAATCACATTGTAGGATTTTTAAAGAATTTATTTGCAAATTATGGTGGAAAATAAGTATTTGGTCAATTACAAAATTTAATCTCAATACTTTGTTATATACCCTTTGTTGGCAATTTCAGAGGTCAAACGTTTTCTGTAAGTCTTCACAAGGTTTTCACACACTGTTGCTGGTATTTTGGCCCATTCCTCCATGCAGATCTCCTCTAGAGCAGTAATGTTTTGGGGCTGTCGCTGGGCAACACGGATTTTCAACTCCCTCCAAAGATTTGCTAGGGGGTTGAGATCTGGAGGATGGGCTAGGCCAACTCCAGGACCTTGAACTGCTTCTTACGAAGCCACTCCTTCGTTGACCGGGCGGTGTGTTTGGGATCATTGTCATGCTGAAGACCCAGCCACGTTTCATCTTCAATGCCCTTGCTGATGGAAGGAGGTTTTCACTCAAAATCTCACGATACATGGCCCCATTCATTCTTTCGTTTACATGGATCAGTCGTCCTGGTCCCTTTGCAGAAAAACAGCCTCAAAGCATGATGTTTCCACCCCCATGCTTCACAGTAGGTATGGTGTTCTTTGGATGCAACTCAGCATTCTTTCTCCTCCAAACACGACAAGTTGAGTTTTTACCAAAAAGTTATATTTTGGTTCCATCTGACAATATGACATTCTCCAATTCTTTCGGATCATCCAAATGTTCTCTAGCAAACTTCAGACGGGCCTGTACATGTACTGGCTTAAGCAGGGGGACATGTCTGGCACTGCAGGTTTTGAGTCCCTGGCGGCGCAGTGTGTACTGATGGTAGCCTTTGTTACTTTGGTCCCAGCTCTCTGCAGGTCATTCACTAGGTCCCCCCGTGTGGTTCTGGGATTTTTGCCCACAGTTCTTGTGATCATTTTGACCCAACGGGGTGAGATCTTGCGTGGAGCCCCAGATCGAGGGAGATTATCAGTGGGTCTTGTATGTCTTCCATTTTCTAATAATGGCTCCCACAGTTGATTTCTTCACACCAAACTGCTAACCTATTGCAGATTCAGTCTTCACAGCCTGCTGCAGGTCTACAATTTTGTTTCTGGTGTCCTTTGACAGCTCTTTGGTCTTGGCCATGGTGGAGTTTGGAGTGTGACTGTTTGAGGTTGTGGACAGGTGTCTTTTATACTGATAACAAGTTCAAACAGATGCCATTAATAAAGGTAACCAGTGGAGGACAGAGGAGCCTCTTAAAGAAGAAGTTACAGTTCTGTGAGAGCCAGAAATCTTGCTTGCTTGTAGGTGACCAAATACTTATTTACAGAAGGAATTTACCAATAAATTCTTTAAAAATTCTACAATGTGTTTTTCTGGATTTTTTTCTCATTTTGTCTCATAGTTGAGGTATACCTATGATGACAATTACAGGCCTCTCTCATCTTTTTAAGTGGGAGAACTTGCACAATTGGTGGCTGGCTAAATACTTTTTACCCCCCCCCCCCCCCCCCCCGATATGCAATAAATATGACAGTGACTATCCATTTTTATACATGTTGTAATGCCTAAATTAATTTGTAACATTTAAAGTGATGAATTTTAGTTCGTTTGTAGTTGTTTTTTTTTGTTTTTTTTGGCAAAATAGCGTAGAATGTTAATATAAGTCATTAAACAGTTTATAACTATAACATGAAAATAATCCGTTTATCATTGTTTGCCAGTCTGTGTTTGCATTCGTAATTCAAACATTTTCTACAACAGTACAATCTGGAATCACAGTGCGTTTCCACCAAGAAATGGCAGTTCTGGGTTGGAAAAATAGTTCTGCAAAAGTCCGTCTGTTTTCTAAATCCATGTTATTGATCTCATTGTGAATAATTCAAATGTGTTTTTTTAAAAACATTCTGACCTCAAAAGCTGATCAACCACCGCTTTAAACACTGGCAAGACTTAAATAGAGATGCAAATGATCAACTTTAGTGACGATGGAACACTGCCCGATTGTGCAAGTGACAATTCCTGTGTTAACTGTGCAGCTCGCTTATACTGCAGACTCGATGTGGTGATTTGAAGTCATTTGCATTTTGAGAGGGAAAGTGATTCACTCACACTGTTTGTGAAATTACGTCTCACAGAAAGTTTTCTAATTACTTTATTTAATAAAGAAATATGAATTGTACCTCACCTTCAGCATTATAATTAAAGACGGTGCCACTGCATATCATGCCAAACCTCTCACAGTAGGCACGTCGTCAGCTTGAGATCGGCCTTTATAGAGACCGCCGATCAAACCTCTCAAACCGATAGCAATCAGTAGCCAATCAATAGGAGTACCCCTATCTTAAACCTTGCCCCTTTTTTACGATTGACTCGCATTCAGCCTTAATTTCCAAGTGCACCGCCCACATCTCAAAATCCAATGGATAAAAAGTTCCCATCCTACAGACTTTTTTTTTTTTTTTTTTTGTCCCCTCGAGTGAACACTTAATGCTGAAGTAGTATACTGATGACTGCTAAGCATTATGCTTGTATTTGTGTGCAGACATACACTGAGCCAGCTGCCAGTTACCTACATGGGCAGCAGGTGTACACGGGTCATCAGCAGGGTGTGGTTGTGCAGCAGGGAGGCACAGTCACCACCATTGTCACATCTCAGACAGTTCAACAGGTATGTAACTCAGGCCTTTTACCAGATGAGTGTGCTGTTACTCTCTCTCTCACCATCTTTTAAAAAAAATTTTTTTTTTTTGAGCATTCCTTCTGCTTAGTAATTGTTCATAAAGAAATGCTGGGACTATGAATATGCACATAATCGATTAGTCATATTTATTTATTTTTTTTTATTTTTTTTTAAAGGGTGTACAAAATGTTTTCCCCCAAGTTTTATTACCAAAAACAAAATAAGCTAATTTTAACAAGCTGTGCATTTCTATTGAAGAATGAATGAATGAATCAATCAATAAAAAACATAAAAAATTGATTAAGGCCTGTTTACACCAACACACGATAACTATAACGATAAAGATATAGTTTTAAAAATCATTCTAAATGTAAAAGAATCGCAGAGTCCACACCACATCTATAATGATAACGACACTATAGGTTTGGAATCACTTTCAGATGATTTATTTTTTATTTTTTCATCTTATGAATGATAAAAATATTGACAGCCAATCAGAAGATTGCAGACATTTAAAGTGGCAGATGACATAACTGTACACACAACTGCACTTATCGTGCGTTGGTGTCGGGGGCGCCGTTACGGGTGGTGCAGAATATGCCAGAATATGTCTTGCACTTTAACGGACAAATACACCTTGCCAGTTTGAACAGTCAAGCGATTTTAACCCATTCAAGCACAAGGATACACGAGTAACAACCGTATTCAGTGTGTTGTTACTCAGACAGCCGCGTCTCTGATATCTAGAGCTCTGCATTTCTGCCCGAGCCCGATGGGCCCTGACTTACGCCCCTAGGGCCAGGCTTTTTTCACATCATATCTCAGACACGGGCGGGCATTGTGCCTGTTTTAGGCATCTCCTTATTTTTTTTTTTCATTTTTTTTTTTATTTTAGACATCTATCAATTATGGTGATGAAAAAGATTTGCCACGCTGGTGGAAACAACACAAGACCATGCTACCGCGACTGTCAAGACTCGGACGGTGTTTAGTGTCCCTGCCAGCAGCAGCGAGCGTGCCTTCAGCACAGCTGGAAGATTTTAGAAAAAAAGGAGGACTGGATTAAAACTAGGGCTGCTCCTGACCAGAGATTAATTACTTAAATTCTAAACCATAATATTTAGGCTAACCTATTCTGCGTTCAAGCGCACACAATAGGTTAAAGCTTGCCGCAAAGCCCTGGCAAAATTACCATGAATGTGTCTGGGGGAAATGGTAAGGAGATATTTTAATTATTTATTAATAAACTAGTGTTTTCTGAGCCAGTGTTGCAAAGATGAAGTTGACCATCCTGACTCGCCATCTCCTCACTGGACACACCTTTAGAGAGAAGTGCATCTTTGCTGATTACATAATGAAAGTGTTTTTGTTTTCGATTTGAATTATTTCGTTTTAAAATAGTAGGGGTGGGAATCACCAGAGGCCTCACGATACGGTATTTTCACGATACTTGTCACAATACAATATTATTGCGATTTTAAATATATTGCGATATATTGTAATTTATTATCAAATTCTGTCCCCAAAGGAAAACTTTGGCAACCTTTGTTTTAACTAAAAAGAAACATTTCTCAGTTTGTTTATCTCACTTCAATTTTATTGCTGCAGTGCAAAATGGGATTGTCAAGCAGACAAACTGACCAATACTTTCATGAAAATTTCATAACCTCATAAATGTTGTATGCACCTGGCAAACTCAATTCTTTGTATTACAGTCTAATAAAGTCCACCTTAATTAAATTAGGGTGACCATATTTTAGTTTTCCATAAAGAGGACAGTGGGTGCGGGCGGGGCAGGGGTTTGGGGTGTGGTTGGTTGGTGGTTAAAGTAATACCGAAAGTGCCCAAAGTAGTGCAATCTCAAATATCAAAACTCAAAATATGTCGTTTCCATACCTAATATACATATTTTACAGTCACTGTTATGCATATTTATCATAAACACAGCTAAAAAAGCTTCCTACCAGTGTCCGACCTTCACAGAACAAGCATTTCAGTCAAATGTAATTTATTCAACATTTCAAACCTTTAACCCATGGGGAAAAATCAAGCCATGGCAACAGTTTAAAAGTAGCCCAATTCCATCGGAGAAAAAAAAACGTGGACTTGACAACCCTGCATCCAACACAAGCTGCAGGAGTCAGATTTGACTGATCACGGGTTGAGAGGAGAGTTGGCTGACAGGCCATGCTGGAGGATTTGCTGCTCAACAGATCCTGAGCTCATTGACAAATATCTGATCTTCCTTTACACAGAGCGCTCGTGAAAGTGAACAGTGAGCGCTCATTCAAAAGAGATTACATTCTTTGCATATGGATAGCATCCCCCTGATGCACGAAAATTATATGCAATAGTGCTGTTTGCGGGAGTGGGCAGGACTGGACACATTCCTCGCAGGGCTCTAATACAAAAACGCACACTATGAATAGTGAATGTAGAAAGCAAAAGCCGAATCCCGGACATTTTGGGTGATTTAGAAATCCCGGCTGGACGCATTTTTTAAGGTAAAAAAAGAGAACATGTCCGGGAAAAAGGACTTATGGTCACCCTAATTAAATGTAAACAGGTATGCACTGCTAAGCTACTACAGGTATTTTGAACAATGCAACTTGAACTTGTACAAAAAAAGTTATGCAGACCCTTCAGCAATTGGGGCATTTGAAAGTAAATTACTTTTAAATTTAAAATAAATAAAACATAGTCTTACATCCAATTTAAAGGTGGACGGGGCTTTCCTGATAACTTACTGCATACAGAAGGTGACCCAGCTGACCTCACCAGAAAAAAAACTCAACACCACCATCTAGGATGCTGTAAAGAAATTGATTTTATTATTCTACCAAATAGTATAATAAAAGATCGATACTTGGTGTCCGTGTATCGATACAGTATTGCCGTGGAAAATATCGTGATACTATGCTGTATCGATTTTTTTCCCTCACCCATAAAAAACTGTAATTTAAAGCTTTCTATAGATATATTTATCAGATAATTTAAAGCTTTCTATAGATATATTTATCATGTCTGTGAGGCAAGTATTCGCTGAGTTTCTGTTCATTATTGTGAAGCGCTCCTGTTCAAGACCGAGACGGCAGAAAAGTGCATCCTGTTTGTTTTCTTTATTTTAAAAAAGCACAACATTTTGTAGATATTATGAGTGCACACAAATAAAAGTAGACCCTTTACAGTTACAAATGATGTATTACTCTTATGAGCAAAAATTACGGCGGTAAGTTGTTTCTGTTATTAAGAATAAAATGCAAGTGATCGCGCCGGCGCCTCAATGTCCTGCAGAGCGCGCTTTTGCTTTCACTCTCTGCACAAACAACTGGATATGCGCCTAATAGCGCACATTTTTAGGTTAAACCTTTAAACTAACATTGTGATATGCTTGAACTGTTTTATATATATATAGATTTTATTTTAGGCAAGTCGTGTTGATTTGAGAAGGCTAAATTGATCAAACGTGATCAACTCACTGTCTGCCGCTGGCCGCTTAGTCGTTATTTGAAAAAAACAAAAACTTGAATTTAACAAACAAAAAATGTTCCAAACATATTTCTCAATTAATTTAATAAAGAAAAGAAATATAACCACTTTGCCATTAAAAACAAAACTGGACTATTCGAATGGCTACAACAGCAGTGTGCACATGGGGAAGAGAGAGAGAGAAAAAAGACTCGTGCTCCAGTTGGACTCGAGAATTCTGATAAACTGTCGGACAATTTACATATAGTTTCTTTCAATTTCTTAAGCGTCAAAAGAAAAAACACATTCATCTGGAAGAAGGGGGCCCAAATTTTCTTGCATACCTTGCAAAGGGTCTTGCATACCTCCCTTAAAACTCTTCTTGGCGCCCCTGGTTGGTGTGATTGGTCCTTTACTCATGCGCAAACCTAGTAGACAGACAGGAATTTTCTGAGTGTTTTCTAAATGTAATATGGTTGTAAGGCACAACTGTTTCAGCTTTGATTCAATGTGATTTGCACATATACTGTGGTGTGAAAAAGTGTTGGCCCCTTCGTGATTTCTTATTTTTTTTCATGTTTGTCACACTTTAATGTTTCAGATCATCAAACCAATTTAAATATTACTAAAAGATACCACAAGTGAACACAACATGCAGTTTTTAAATGAAGGTTTTTATTATTAAGGGAAAACAAAATCCAATACTACATGGCCTTGTGTGAAAAAGTGTTTGCCCCCTAAACCTAATAACTGGTTGGGCCACCCTTAGCAGCAACAACTGCAATCAAGCGTTTGCGATAACTTGCAATGAGTCTGTTACAGCGCTGTGGAGGAATTTTGGTCCACTCATCTATGCAGAATTGTTGTAATTCAGCCACACTGGAGGGCTTTCGAGCATGAACCGCCTTTTTAAGGTCATGCCACAGCATCTCAATAGGATTCAGGTCAGGACTTTGACTAGGCCACTCCAAAGTCTTCATTTTGTTTTTCTTCAGCCATTCAGAGGTGGACTTGCTGGTGTGTTTTGGATCATTGTCCTGCTGCAGAACCCTTGTTCGCTTCAGCCTGAGGTCACGAACAGATGGCCGGACATTCTCCTAAAGGATTTTTTGGTAAACAGCAGAATTCATGGTTCCATTTATCACAGCAAGTCTTCCAGGCCCTGAAGCAGCAAAACAGCCCCAGACAATCACACTACCACCAACATGTTTGACTGTTGCTATGATGTTCTTTTCATGAAATGCTGTGTTGGTTTTACGCCAGACGTAATGGGACACACACCTTCCAAAAAGTTCAACTTTTGTCTCGTCAGTCCACAGAGTATTTTCCCAAAAGTCTTGGATCATCAAGATGTTTTCTGGCAAAACTGAGACGAGCCTTTATGTTCTTTTTGCTCAGCAGCGGTTTTCGTCTTGGAACTCTGCCATGCAGACCATTTTTGCCCAGTCTCTTTCTTATGGTGGAGTCATGAACACTGACCTTAACTGAGGCAAGTGAGGCCTGCAGTTCTTTGGATGTTGTTGTGGGTTCTTGTGCCCTCTTGGATGAGTTGTCGCTGTGCTCTTGGGGTAAATTTGGTCAGCCGGCCACTCCTGGGAAGGATTTCCACTGTTCCATGTTTTTGCCATTTGGGAATAATGGCTCTCACTGTGGTTCGCTGGAGTACCAAAGCTTTAAAAATGGCTTTATAACCTTTTCCAGACTGATATATCTCAATTACTTTCTTTCTCATTTGTTTCTGAATTTCTTTGGATCTCGGCATGATGTCTAGCTTTTGAGGATCTTTTGGTCTACTTCACTTTGTCAGGCAGGTCCTATTTAAGAGATTTCTTGATTGCGAACAGGTGTGGCAGTAATCAGGCCTGGGTGTGGCTAGAGAAATTGAACTCAGGTGTGATAAACCACAGTTTTAACAGGGGGGCGAACACTTCTTCACACAGGGCCATGTAGTTTTGGATTTTGTTTTCCCTTAATAATAAAAACCTTCATTTAAAAACTGCATGTTGTGTTTACTTGTGTTTTCTTTGACTAATATTTAAATTTGTTTGATGATCTGAAACATTAAAGTGTGACAAACATGCAAAAAAAATAAGAAATCAGGAAGGGGGCCAACACTTTTTCACACCACTGTAAATCTAACACAGCATTATAAGCTATGTTATTAATTGGCATAATTAATATGGTCACATGGCCTTAACTGTAGTATCAAGTCCCTGCTAGACTGCTTGTAATTAGTATTTTATAGACAACATGGTTCCAGTAACCCTAAACATGCTGACTAACCTCTCCTGAACTGTGATTCACCACAGGAAATGATCGTACCCAACAGCATCGTTGATCTGCCACCCCCTTCCCCTCCCAAACCTAAAACCATTATCCTGCCTCCCGGTTGGAAAGTGGCACGAGACCCAGAGGGCAGAATCTATTACTATCACATCATCACCAGGTATGAATGGTCCTTATTAAACAAGCAATCTGTATATCATTAAAACAGAAGGAGGGAGCCAGAATTAAACCTCCTTTTTTAATCAATTAAGCTTGATGACATCAGCATGGATTGATCTAATGATGAAGATATTCCCGCCAGACCATGTCTGCCTTTGTCCTATTGTAATGGCTTCACTGAGCACATGATGAAATGTGCTTTCTCTTTCAGGCAAACACAGTGGGATCCTCCCAGCTGGGATGGGATTACAGAGGATGCCAGTGTAGAACACGAGGCTGAGATGGACCTTGGGACGCCCACATACGATGAAAATCCTTCAAAGGTATTAAACGATTCATTATGCTTAGGGGAATATCGTAGGACTTTTATCAACCTGAACATTGAAGTACTGTAGTAGTTGTACTTCTTAATACACAACTTTAACCCTGGCCCACCCAGACCATTTATGAAAATCGAAGCAAAAACGGATAATTCAGAAATTGCCACAGTGTTGATGGCACCACCTTAAGCATATTAACATATGCCTGCCCACGATTACACCTTAGACTAGTAACTTTGTGGGATATTTGTTACTCATTTTACATGCAAATAAGTTAATAACAGAGGTCATTTGAATATAAAAATCTTAAAGGTACAGTAACAGAAAAGAAAAGGTCACACAAAAGCATTTCTTCCCTCTTACGTTCACAATGTGAAATGATACTAATGTGTAGAATGAATGCTCAGTATTTATTTTATTCATATAAATATTAACAAAGTTACAGCATGGAAAGACTAAGAATGTTACATGAGACATTCAGTATGTAGAGTTTGCTAGTATCGGCACAGTGATCTCTTTATTGCTTTTCTTTACACACATTATCGTATCAGTTAAACCCAATGTCGATCAACCTCTAATTCATATGTAATAGATTTATTTTAAGATTAGATGGTTTGTTCCATTTAGACATACAGTATTCATTTTATCTGTGAAGGTCTTAAAGTGCCCCTATTAATGCTTTTCGAATATTACCTTTCATGCAGTGTGTCATGTAGCTGTATGTGAACATAAACTATCTGCAAATTTGTGAAGCCAACAGTGCACGATAAATAAAGTTATTGTCGATCAAAAAAAAAAAAGAGTCGGCTCGCAATCGCCTAAACGAGTCGTCAGGAATTCGAATCTTATTCTGTTACGGCTCTACGTCACGAAGTAACACATTTGCATAATGTCTGCCCACGTTCTACATCGCCAACTTGCCCGTCCACAAACAGTAAAATTTCCATGTGGTTAACATCATGTCGAGAAGACGCTGTATCCTACGCTCTGAGAGTACATTTGTTTTATCACATCTTATAATTACCACAAACTTGTTAACACTTGACACTTACCACTGAGAAACGTCCTGCTCCAGTCGTGCTTGCGGATCAGTCTCTTGTCGATCAGCCAGTTCAACCGTTTCATCATCAGACTATGACTCGAATTGGTAAGGTACAATCGATACCATCTTTTCTATGTATTGACAAGTCTCCAGGGCTGTCATTCCATCATGGCAATGGGCGTTTCGTTTCCGACACGCGCTGCGGTAGACCAATCCAGAGCCAATCTCTCTACGGGTCTGGACCAATCACAAAGGACTGCGCCATCTGACCAATCACAGCAGTGAGGGCTCACAGAAAGGAGGGGTTTAGAGAGACTGATTCTTTGAACTGCTTCGCACGAGTCGTTTACGAATCATTTAGAAATTAGGTAAAATTATATCTATTTTTTGAGAAAACTAATGTGTTTTTTGACCTTGCATGTGTGTAAACCTGTTTTAGGAGACTCAAACTTAAAAATGGCATAATAGGGGCACTTTAAAGTCTTAAGTTTGTTTTAAAAACTCTGCAGATACCCTGAATAAAGCCAAATAAAGAAAACAAACTGTCAGTAGTACGAAACAAAGAAATGAATTAGATAAAGCAGTGGGCTTTTTTTTAGATGGATAGGGGATAGGTGGGATAGTTTTTTTTTCTTGATAATATCGCTGTTATAGACCTGTTTTCTATTACACAAACCAGCTGTATTTACATGAATACCTTACCAAGACAGATATTTTGACTAAGACGTGCACTTAACCGTTCTTGCACGCAGCAAAATTACCATGACAAGTGATCTTTGCAGCACACAAACACACACACGTGTGAGCGTTTGAAGCGGCTGCCTTTCAGACAGTATTAAGTACCAAATAGTGTGAAAAAACTGTTTTTGTTTTTAATGTTTTTGATTGATTTAGTACTGGTCACGTATCAAAGCACTGGTACTTTTAACAGTCTCTATTCTAGAGTTCACTTTGGTACACACATGTAGGGCCTGAGACTGTCCCAGCCTCTCTGGATAATTGAAGATGTTGTTCCAGACATCTACGATGGAATGGTTCGCAGCTGGGGCTCATCCACAGAGAAAAGCTATTTGAAGTTCGGAAGAAAACACTTAGACCACTTAAATTTGCCTCAGTGTTTAAAAGGCATTGGTTTTTATGATGCATCATCTGATGCAAATATACAAGAGGTCTGACCGGGCCAATCCGTATCGAAACATGAAGTCAAAAGCAAGTTACAGTAAACATTGTTTTAATAACCATCTTGATCTGTCGTTCACTGCCGTCGTCTCTCCCCCATCACCCACTCTGCGTTTCTTTCTTTCTTTCTCTGCCTCATTCTCTCTCTCAGGGTTTTGCTGGTGTTTTCTCTGGCTCTCTTTGATGCTAATCAAACCCAGCTGTTGCAACTGCATTCATTTATGTTTGGTTTCTCATTTGGAAGTCGAACTGTGCAGAATCTCTTTTCTTCTCGTTTTAGACTTCAAAATATCTTGACTATTAAACTTTTAACAGATTTCGTTACCAAAGGGTTTTATTGTCTGTTGTCAGTATGTTAGCATTTCCTTTGACGTGCACTGGTTTGGCCTTTGGGTTTCTTTCTGGGACCATGGGACAATCGGTATTGACAGTCTTGGCATTGATTCAACATGTCTCATTCATGTCATATCGGCTGCCTAAGGGGACTCTGGGAGTTGCAGTGTTTAATGTTGTTCATTGTAGAATTTAGACTCCCAAGTATATTTTGGAAAAGAATGTTTAAACAATCTCTAGATTATGTAATCTTACATGAGTAATACGTCAAATAAACTATCAATATTCACAGTATGTATTTTCATGCGTTGGGTTTTTTGTTTGACCCCTTTGCACAGTTCTCTACAAAGACCGCCGAGGCAGACACTTCCAGTGAGCTGGCCAAAAAAAGCAAAGAAGTCTTCCGCAAGGAGGTGAGCTTTCGATTCTCTTGGGTTTTTTATTAAAAAATAATTAGCGGTGTGTGTCCGACTCGTCTAACTTCTCAATTTCTCCTGCTTATCTTTTCAGATGTCACAGTTTATTGTGCAATGCCTTAATCCGTACCGCAAACCAGACTGCAAACTGGGCCGTATCAGTAACACAGAGGACTTCAAACATCTCGCTAGAAAGGTAGGTATCGTGTATTTCTGTATGCTTTTTAAAAATGGAAAAGGAATGTTCTTATGTTATTGTTTTAGATAATCTTGGTGAATGCTCAGATATATAGATAAGGCTGTTAAAGCACTTACATCTATATGCATGTAGATAGACATCTTTGGGTCACAGTTTATTTTTTTCATGTTTATTAAAACTATATAACGGGAGTAGAGACAGATCTTTTCTTCTGTATTGTGATGTACATCCAAGTGAAATGGAGTATCGAAAAGAAAAAAAATGTAAGATGGGGTCTTGGTTCAATCCACTTTGCATTATAATGTACACCTTTCCCTGGGAAAAAAAAAACAAATCTGGGGGGGGGGGGGGGGGGGTTTGGTTTTTGAAATGCATTGTCACTGATGTCATCGTTGCTGCATCTTTAAACCTTTGGTGTGTGTGTGTGTGTGTGTGTGTGTGTGTGTGTGTGTGTCTATCTGCTCACAGCTGACTCATGGGGTGATGAACAAAGAACTGAAGTCTTGCAAGAATCCTGAAGATCTTGAATGCAATGAGAACGTCAAACACAAGACCAAGGAGTACATCAAGAAGTACATGCAGAAGTTTGGCACTGTGTACCGGCCCAAGGAAGACACAGAGCTGGACTAACTAGCCTGAAGCAAACCCAGGAACCTCCTGGCAGCTCATTCCAACTGAACACCTCTGGCCTGAACGGTTTTGGTGCGTCAGAACAGGGCAGCTCGAGCTTGAGTCCTGTTGTTTTGTTCCACTGACCTACTAACCATGTCCTAAATGCTGCTCTAGGAGGGGGCGTTGCCTGAGCTGTCCCGCACAGGGGATGCTTTTATGATGAGATAAACTGCTGCGGTATGAAGCGCGGAGGACGCAAACCAAGGGTGCTACACAGACTCTTTCCAAGATCTTTTTAGTCTTCTCAAAATTATCTCTAAGGCAAGTCTCATCACTTGGGCGAAGAGGATCATCTTAAACTCTGTTCTAGATGGGGAGAAAAAAGAATAAGTGGACCATTAAAATCCTTTTCCTTTGCCACCCCACTCCATTACTGTAGTTGTTACCAAGGGCTTTTGTTAGCTTGCCTGCTCTGCTAAAGGTCCAATCCCTCGCTGATAGTAGTCGAGAAAGAAGGAAGGAGAAATACAGACGCTAAGGATTAGATCTCAGATAAACTACCCACAGAACTAGTCGTGTTGGACTCACTGGCCATGGGTCACCCAGCTCAGCATTGTTTTTATGGATTTTAACTACAAAATAGAAGTGTGCAGGTCTGTGATCTAACCCCATTTGCCCTGGTCTTGTTTCTCCTCTCGACTGGGTGGAAGGTTATGTAGCAATGACATTTTATCGAGGTCTTTCACACTGTTTTTACATTTAACATTTTTTTTATTCATGTCGCGAAGGCAAATGTGAAGCCCTCCAGGCAGTTTGTAGCTTATTTTTGTGGCCATCATGTAAGGATTGATCAGGTTTACTATCCCATAAGCTCTGGCCGTTAATCAGCTCACCCCACCTTATTAACCTGCATTAAATTTCCAAACGTATTATATTGCTTTATATGTGAATATATTGAGAGTTAGTTTTTGAGACCATTTGCAGAGACTTGACTGTGGGGGTCCACGTTGTCTTGTGTAAATATGTCTAATTATACCAGACCGGAAAAACGGAATTAGAAGGATACGACTAGGCCCAAGTCCTCCGTCCCATCGGCACGGCTCTGGTGTTCCTACATCATGGCTCTGTATTTTGGGTTGGGTTTTAAAGGTGAGGGTGTTGTTTCTTTTTCCCATGCTTTCACTGTAGAAAGACTTTGGATCTTTTTTATGTACAAATAGGAGTCTTGCCCCACTCCACTGTAAGTACTGTGCAAGCACATTGTCATACTGAGTGTAAAAACATTTTAAGATAAAATAAACTGTTTTCTAAAAAATAAGTCTTGGTTGTCTTGTCACCTTACCTGCGTGAATCGCCATAGACATAAACTTAGAGAAGTAGCTCTGGTTGGAATGTTCTTCCGCGGGATGTGTGCTGTTCTGTTTATTAACCGCTGGAGCGCCAAAAGTTACATAGTGCTGCTTTAAGTCCAGCATAGCGAGAAGTCTGTCCATTTATCGGAAGATCCAGTTATGACATTTTGATTAAAAATGATGAGGTCAGAGCTAATTTTAAAGAATGAAATTTACATTGATTCATTGTTCAAGGTAAGATTATTACAGTTATTCATTTATTAACTATTTTTACTATTTATCATTAAGACTAAATTCATTACTTCAGAGATATGTGCCCTCTAGAAGCTTGCGTTCTGCAAGTGAACAACGCATTATTGTGCCATCTCAAAGAGGCACAAAATCACTTTCACAGACTTTTTCATTAACTGTTCCCTCCTGGTGGAATGACCTGCCCAACTCAATCCGAGCAGCTGAGTCCTTAACCATCTTCAAGAAACGACTAAAAACACATTTGTTCCATCTTTATTTGACCCTCTAACTCTAGCACTTTCTATTCTATTTTAATTCTACCTTTATCTTTTTTTTTTTTTTTTTTTTTTTTTTTTTTTTTTTTAAAACAACACTAGCTTTCTATTTTTTTCTATTCTACTTGTTTTTCTTTGTGTGTGTGTGTGGAGATATATATATATATATACATCACACCTGTACTGCGTTAGGCTAACCGAGACTTGGCATTTGCACTTATATATTGTTGCTCTTCTGTTAGTTTTGACTGCTTTTATTGTCCTCGTTTGTAAGTCGCTTTGGATAAAAGCGTCTGCTAAATGACTAAATGTAAATCTAATATATATGCTTGAGGTTACATCTGATACCTCTAATGGGAAGAACAAAGATGTACAAATTTATTTTTTTTAAACAAAATACAATTATCTTTTAGATAATACATTCATCTCTTGTTTTGGCTATACAATATATAAAAGCCAAATTATCTTTGGAAACAATTATTTTACATCCATTTTAATATGGCTTATAAATGCTAATACATGAAAATGTATAATTGCCTTTATATTTTAGAAAAAAGCCCATTTAACTTTGGAAAAAAAAAATATATCATGCTTTTTTTAATATACAGTAAATGGTATTAATTCATGAAAATATAGTTCCCTTTATATACATTTTTTTTTATCATATGTGGTCATCCTAGGTGAAGTCAGCCAAAAAGGAACCTCATTTCAGAGACGGGTCAAGTTATTTGCATTTCATGAAAGATTGAGACAAATTCTAAAAGATTATGAAAGAAAAAAAACATCTTTTTTTTTTTCTTTGAAATAATGTGCTCTGATGGATTATGTACAATATATCTAAGAATGTATATTAAAGTAAATACATGTTGACTCTTTTAAACATGGACTGCCACCACAGCACAGATCTGGCTCTATTAAATCAAAGAATCAAAGTGGTGCACTGCTTTCATTAGAGGCTCTTCCAGGACTCCGACTCTCCCAAAATCATCTGAGCAGAGCTGGTTTTCCCCTCCCCTCTGCAGAGCCCTTCTTTATGTAGAGCAGAGCTCCCAGGGCCAGGGCATTCCGCTGGGCTGCTCCAGACCGCAGTTAAGCAGCTCCGTCTGGAGTACGTGACGGCATGCAGAGCTGCCCAAGTCCCTGCAAACCCTCAGTCACAGAAATCATTAACACATTTCAGCGAGATGTGAACAGAGAGCGTGCTAGGTAATCCACACACCTGAGCTGCAAAACTTTTGTACAATGACAGCAGGGCCAACTGTCTGTTCTAATCATATCCATAAGTGTCTTTTAGAAGTATGGCTCGAGTTTTATAACACCAAACAAAAAAAAAAAAAAAAAAAAAAAAAAAAACAAATGAAGTGCTCCACGAGAATGTCATACGCTGCTATGCTTTGCATTCATACTCAGCGTCACATAAGGTGACCAGATTTCTGAAATGGAAACCAGGAACATTTCTTAGTTCAGTGTTCAAAATATTATTAAAAAACGTATCTATTAAGTACTGGGACAATCCAAGTTGTAATGTTTTTTTTTTTTTTACTGTATATATATTACTTAATAATCATTGTAATACTAGATATTATTATAATTAATCATTTTTATCACATTTGCAAATCAAACTGACCCTAACTGTTTCAATACAATTAAAAAACTTTTATGTGTATAATGTGAATATGAGAATGTGTATAAGCACACTGTTGTGATCGCCTGTCATTACATCAGAAAATTCTGACTGCCAATAAACTGCTGTTTTTGGTTGGGTGTTGAGTTGGCATTAACACTATTTTGGCTCTCGAACGGAGGGACAGGGCGCACAACACTCCCTTTTGCCAAGTTGAGCAATTGGCCCAGAAGAAAACACACAAAACAGCTTCACCTTTTGCTATGGTTTTAAAGTGAAATGCACACAATTTTTCTTAGAGCATGCTGCATGTACAGGAAGGGAAAGAGATGTGTGTATTATTATGAGTAAATCAAAAGAATGAATCAACAACAAGAGCGTAATCAGACCCAGCGGCTCCAGATTTGACTGTTTGGGTTAATGGTGCAGAAAAGCAAGATATTTTCTGTAATTCCAAGTTCAGATCTTGTTTTCATTATAACGCTGCACCGTTATAAATCCTCAGGGTCATAAAATACTATTTCTTTTCTCACACAATGTATTTAATTAAAAAAAAAAATTTAAATACAAAAGATACCTATAAATCAATCTTTCATTATTAAAAAGGACAAACATAAGTGATAGATACATAACATGAATGTTATTAACATGAAAAGCATCTCAGCACAGAAACCATCAAGTCTCATCTATAACTAAGCACTAACATACAGAATGACCTTAAAATACATACATGGCAGAGTAAACCAGCAAAGCACAAACCTGAGCATTCAAAGTAAAGGCACCAGAGAGTTTTCCTCTCATATAACTCACAAAAACATAACATTGCTTTTAGGTTGCATTGTTGGTTAAAGTGCAAACCAAGCACTAGTGTGAATGAGACACATTTTTTTGTCAAAGAGAATCATTCGCTCAGGCAACTTGACCGTGTATCTGTAGATTTCCAAATATACAACTCACTCGTGCAGCCCATTTAGTGGTTTTAACACCTCATAGTGTTATGTTGCCCTTGATAAAAGCTAAATACTCTATCCAGCTTCGGTATTGACTGTTTAAACGGCTAAAGCGCTAAATATAAATACAAAAGCACGATTGAATCGCATGCATGATGCTTGCGTTCCGCACAAATGGAAAACTGTCATTCACGAGGCCGCAGAAATGCTCACGAAATGTCCACGTCTTTGATACCAACCACAGCTGAAGCCACAACCACCCAAAACACTGACAATGAAAATGTTCAGCATGAATGTGTCTCGGAGAAAACAAGAGTTTGTTTTGACACTACAAAGAGGATAGTATGGAGCATAAACTTCCCATGAATACTGGAGGAAACATCTGTCTTGAGCAGAAAATGTTCTGAGGTGATGGAACATCTCAAGCTGTTCAAACAAAATTCGTAAGGGAAACATTATGTTGAATTAAAAACCTTATTATTTCCAATTCTGCTCTTCAAAGTCTTAGTGCAAGGCATTTCGAAAATGAGTCAGTTGATGCTCTTCCTCTATGGTTTTAGTGTCTCTTTCACTTTCATGAGGGCGTAAGAAACATATTCAAGTATTCAGACCACTGACACTCCTTGAGAGGGGGCGGTGAGGGCGCTGATGATGTCCGGCCGTTCAATGCGTGCGAGAGCGGAGCAGAGCAGGCCCAATGTGGAGCCTTCCTGTTGGGCCCAATCAGTTAAGAGGGTGTGGATAGGGTCCTGGCCCCGTCCAAAGACGTCCACGCGGTCCTGTTCGTAACCAAGTGCGGCTGCCAGCTGCCTCCAGCTTCGATTGTCCCCCTCTGCGAGAAGCCCCTCTACCTCATCTTTCCTGTGGGGCGGCAGGTTCACATAAAGCCGCGTGTCCTGTTTGCTGTCTCGTTTACTGCCTGCCGAGAATATGAGAAAGGGAGCAAATAATTACTAATCAACCATTAACACTAAAGCAACCTACAATACATCAAGAGTAGTGGTCGACCGATATATCGCCAATGCTGATATATATCGGCCGACATTTGGCATTTTTTTAAATATCGGCATCGGCCGATAAGTTTTGCTGTTTGACCGATGCATTCGAGGCGGGACTCTTATTTTGACGGCACAACAGACTTTTATTTTGATGGGGCTGAGAACGGTAGCGCCTGGGCACACAGTGCTCACATTTGGCGTCGGCCTCTTGTGTTTCGTGGGGCGGGGTGCGTGTCGTTAACAGTTCTGTCTAAATACGGATAGACGTGGTGGGTCGGGTGGTGGGTCGCCTAAATAATCATATCAACGTAACAGACTGGATGTTCCAAAATGTATACAAAAAGTCTTATAACGACTGCTTTTATATTATTAGTAATAAAAAGGCAAACATTATAATACTTTCTTGTTTGCCGTCAGCAAATACGCCTTTATATAATGTAAGGTGTGAACAAATCTTTGAATGTCTAAATAAACATCCAATTTCAAAAACCTTGCAAACTTAGTTGGATCCAGTTGTGAGATCTTGTGACGTGTGTATCCTGCATGATCGCGTGTTCTGTGACTACTTCTGGTCGGTCCTATGGTCCGTGCAAATTGAATACGGACAGGAGGAGAGTTCAGCTTCACTGGAGATGCGCGATCGACAAACTTTAAACTCGTGATTTTAAATTATGCTGCGCTTTATGCATTTTCCCACTGTCATATTCATGTCATTTTCACTGTGTGCTGTATGTAAAATGAGTGTTAGCTTGGCTTTATTTGAAAAAATATGATTAATGCACACAAACTTCCCAGAATACTGAGTGCCCTGTTGGTTACAGTGTTTACTTCCTTTTTAATTATATTTTTATTAAATACGTATTTATATGTGAAAATACTTTGTCATCTAAAGTATAAGTATGCTTATTTAACACATTTATTTTTTAATCAATTTTCAAATGATTTCAAATTTCTTAAATATTAATTCAAATACATAAAATTATATCGGCTTAATATCGGCCATCGGCCACCCTGCTTTCCAAGATATCGGCATCGGCTGTCAAAAAACCAATATCGGTCGACCACTAACCACGAGTGACAACACTTCCAGGTATTCCAAACATTCAACGCAACCAGTGTAGTCCAATTCACAAACAAATGACTCTTATGAACCAATTCTTTTTTGTGAATCAAAGCATACAGCACAACCAATGTAGCCAGACTCCTGAAATGAATGACTTATGAACCACTTATGAATCAAAAATAAATAATGTGACCAAAGTAGCGCAATTCCCAAAATAAATGATAGAACAAATGACTCTTATGAGCCAGTTCTTTTAATGAACAGTTCAAAAAGACAAATGAATAAAACAAATGACTCTTAAGAGCTGGTTCTTTAAATGAACAGTTAAAAATGTCGAATGAATGGTACAAATGATGCTTATGAGATGGTTCTTTAAATGAACAGTTCAAAAAGACAAAAGAATAGTAGAAATTACTCAGCCCCAGACATCGGTGTTTAAGCCATTCTCTCATACCTTTGCTAGGCTGGCTTTCCTGAAGGCTGTGAGAGTCCAGGAAAACGCCACTGTCGCTGTGTAATTTCTCTCCTTCCCCGACATTATTCAACTCACCAATCCGTGCTTTCACCAGAGCCTGCTTCTGCTGACATGACTTCCAGCTGGACACATACCAAATCACTCGTTTATCATCAAACAAAAAACAACAAGAAT
Source organism: Sinocyclocheilus anophthalmus (assembly GCA_018155175.1). NCBI lineage: Eukaryota > Metazoa > Chordata > Actinopteri > Cypriniformes > Cyprinidae > Sinocyclocheilus > Sinocyclocheilus anophthalmus. The sequence continues at coordinate 27,309 of JADLZN010001517.1, read as the reverse complement.
AATATTTCACTACACAGACACGTTACGGTATTCCATATCTTACATACACAAGTAGAATTAATTTGTCTGTAAATCATGTGTACAACCTCATAAAGCATATTTTTCTTCTTTAAATTGCTGCACGATCTCACCATTTGTAGGCGACGTAGAGCAGGAGGCCGAGCACCACTGCAGCCAGTACAGACACGTAGACAAGGATGTTGTTGTTGTTGTTACCCCCTTGGTCCTGTGGAGTGAGTCGAGGGGATTCAGACCCTGGTGCTGGACTGCTCCTGTTCTCTGTTTCCTCATTCAGAGTTGGCCATCGGGGGTATTCACGTGGACCATCAGAACCAGATGGACGGGACAGGATGTTGAGATCTTTTACTGCAAAAAAAAAAAAGCCTTTATAAACATTAAAGTTTTTAAAAACAAATTTTTGATCTCTCTCTCTCTCTATATATATATATATATGAGTCTGTACTCTGTAGTTGTGCTTTATAAATTCAAACTCATTAGACTCACATTAGTTCTGACTAGACATATGAAGCACACTCAACTACACCCTGAAGCACTTAAACACCTAGACTGCAAAAAAAGGAAATGCTCTTTTTAGCTTTCACATGAACCCACATCTGACACACATCTGCTGTGAGGCTGATTAACACATCATCAGTGGGCGCAGGCACAGCTGACAGACTAAATGCCAGATCGAAATGTTGAACAGTGTGGAATGGTCAAGAGGATTCATGCCCCCACCCTCCATCCTGAAATAGATCATGCAGGCTACCCCACACACACTATCACACAGATCCGTGCATTCTTTTGTCCACTCACTCTCTCACACACCCCACAGGCTGCCTGTGTGCACCAAACACTCGGAGTGGCTGCCCTGACCTCGGCAGGTCGAGTGCTCTAACTTGTGTCTCCACTCTACAGAGAACAGAGGGCAACGTGGGATGCGACCCACTAGCCAGCTGGTTAACCTCCAAACCGATTTAACACACCTCAGGGCAAATCCATTAAAGATGTGGCACTTTAGACTAAAAAACTTTTAAAACATGATACATTTGATTGTTTAGAGATTAGACAAAATCTATGTAAAGTGTTTATCTTCTTAATCTGATCATGACTGGATTGTTGCTAAACTCACTGAAGAATAAGAAGAACATTTGAAGTCAACGCGAGAGCTGTATTTTCTTAAAAGCTTCTCTCTGACTGAACACAGGTGTCTGCCACATGTTAACAATCTAACCATACACACTCACAGATGCATAAATGTTATTATATATAGCTTGGCACAAACTTCATCCAAGACACACATGCATCTCGGGTTACGTTCACACAGTCAGTGTTTGGAATTGACAACCGTATTTACTAACAGGTGTGTCAAATCAAAGACAATTAAAAGGGTCCAAGTTACAGAAAAGGAAACTTCTTTTCAAATTCTAGTTCAAAAAGCATGGGCCAAGTTCTGAGAAAGAAATTCATGCTTTTTATTCATCTGGGTTTTTAAAACATACAATTTTTAACAAGCTTAAATTTAATGAGTAAAAAAATAATGAACAATTTCTCTTTACACCTTGACTACATGTGGGTAACACATTAATGATTATTTTCAAAAATGTTTTAAAATCAATCAAATTTAAACTAGTATATATATTAATTATATATATATATATGTGTGTTGTGTGTGTGTGTGTATCCTTGGTTACAATGACACTAATAGTTCTTATTTCTGCCAGGAATGCAAAATCAATCGAGAGTTAATGATATTTTGAATAGAATAACGAGACACAAACCTGTAAATATTCATTCGCGTTTGCTTCCATTTATTTTTGATCAGTGCTTCGCTACACAACATACAAACTTTTACTCCAAAAGTGCGCACATTATGTATTCACACGTTTACCTCATATTTCTTTAAATAGAATAGAACCATAATTTCTTAATGACTCGCAGAAAGACAATTCTCTGCCGATCCATCAGTCAATATTGCGTGATCATGTTGCATTATTTTACTTGCTGATGTTTTTAAAAATATTTAATATTTTAGCATCACCCAGGGGATATTATAAAAATAATTCAGCAGAGGCAGGAATGCATAGACCCCCCCCCCCCCTACAGAATCAACAATACACCCAGTCAAGACCCTGTGTGAAAGGTTGGTTTAATATTTAAATATAATATATTTAAATCTTAACCACTTTTTTTCATTTTTTAAAGGTAAAATAAAAAAAAGTTTTCTTTGTGTTGGTTGAACTGCATGACTTTGCTGGTCACACGACATGACTTTCATTTGACAGACAAACTTTAAAAAATATTTTAAATATAATATTTCAAATTCAACTGTCACTGTTTTTCCTAGGAAATAAAAGATTAAGCTGAATTACTAAGGTTTCTTTTTTTAAATGTAATCCCTTTAATAATAGCTATAATAAAAAATTGTGATTTAAAATGTGATTTTCATTCATTCATTCATTTAAAAAGCTCCAGGTTTGCTGTGCTTGTTTGTAGGGCTGCATAACTTGGCTAAAATGTTGTGATTATATATCAATATGACTATAAAATCTACTAATATGTTTTATTATTACTGAATAAAACCATTAAACAAAATAAGAAATATGACTATTGTAATATTTCACTGTAAAATTACAAATAGAGGGTTTCAGAAACACGCAGCACAAACATTTAATTACATCACAGCCTAATCAAGATTTTGGTTTTATTTTGGATAAACATGCCCTACAGTTGTATGCTGCTCCATCATACACCCAAGAGAATTTACCTAAACACACACTAGAATACAATGACCATCACTCTCACCCATGCAGACGGTGTCAGAGTCTGGCTGGCAGGGTCTGATCTCCACCTCATCATCACTACAGCGTGAGCAGGGCACGCAGGGTTTCCTGTCACTCCTCTCCTTTGAGTAAGTCCCTGGTTTACACCGCTCACATACGGTATTTCCCAGCAGCCCACAGGCCCGAGCCACTCCGCTTCCGTGCCCACACATGCTACAGGCCGCGCACAGCCCACTTGTGCTGTTACCATCCCGCCACAGGAAGAAACGTTCACCGCAATCACACTGGGTATCCTGAGTGGGCGTGCAGCGTGCCAGTTCAGGAATACCGAAGGGGCAGCGGGCGCACAGACGACAGGCTAAAAGACTCTCGGAGTCTGAGAACGACACACCTAGGAGAGATTTTTATCAATAAAACAGAAATAAACATTGGAAAAACTACAATATTCTCAGCTAGGCATTTATTCCAATTAAAAACGAAAACTTATGTTTTGAAAACACTCACCATCTTGACACGGCTGACACTTGGTGTCTTCCTGACCATAGCTTTTTGCCAAACCAGTGCCCGCAGCACACATGCTGTAACATTCTCCTGTTTCTGTAAACTGCTCGCTGGTACAGACCTTACCAAACGCCACCTGCAAAACACACAAGCACGTCAAATTCATATTAATGTTAATAATTACATGCAATTTGTAGCATAATTTTGCTCTTAGTAACCTAAAAGACAATACTAGGACAAAAAATGACTTTTAAGAGTTTTCTATCCCTCTCAGTCTCAATATATAACAGAAACATGAAGCAGTATACTTGTCAAAATATAAAAAAAGCAGTCAAATATAAAAAGTTTGTCTTTCAATGGCAAAAAAAGACTTAATAACAAAGTATTGAAAATGTATAATTTAACTTACAAGGTTTGTCTACAAAGGAGTGAAAAAATATGTTCAAATATTCCATTTAATGTCAAAGAACGTTACATAAAAAGGTTTATACACAAGTTTTTTTTTAACAAAATCTGTAATTGTCTGTTGTTGTCTAGATGTAGCAAAACTCCTATAGATGTAGCAGAAATCATTGTGCCTGTGTCATGTTTACATTTTCTTCTATCACTGGCAATTGAGCTTGAAATCAGGATTAGGCATAAAAAAATAATGTCATACATGTAAAAATCAGCTGAGAATTGTACAAATAGTTGTAACCTGGCTCAGAGGAATATAGGAATCGTGTCTTTGTGGCAGTTTTTTCTGGTGATTAAGGAAAAATACAAGACTTCTTCACCTTACAAATGGCTGTCGAAAGACTAAAATGCTCTGAAATGCACATCATATTTTGTGAGAAAGGGTGACTTGCTAGAGCAAAACAGACACTATTTTTGGAATCAGCACCCCATAATGAATAAGAAACAAAGATGTGATTTCATGATGCGGAGTGGTGTTATAAGTAAAAATGACAAAGTTCTAAACAATATAAGTCTGATTCACATTCAAAAAGAGCGGCTTCATGAATCCACAGCTTTTAATTTGAAGGAGAACTTGCCATATCATGCAGTCCACACATTGACATACGTGGGACACTATGTTTTAACACACACACATTTCCCTGTGATTTTGCATTAAATGGGGTTTCGGCATTTTAATTGCACAGTGTTTCCTGTGAGAGCCTGAAGTGAGTTTCAAGAGTCCTTGTGACTTTACCACTCCAATTTGGGTGTAAATAGTGACTGAGTGTAACAACACACCCTTTCACACAACTATAACAAAACAAAATCATAAATGAGTGAGGCAGACCATCATTAAGGGATGTTTAAAAAGACTCCTTGTTCATGGAAATGGAACATTATGTGTATTAGCACCCATTTCAAACAGACGTATGTATCAGCAGTGGGGACACCGGTGCAGCTTGAGACCTCAGGGGAGGGTGTGATGTGTGTGTGCGTCTGTTTGAGTAGGAGAGAAGACTTTGATGTCCCCCTCAGCTCTGCAGGTGTGATAGAGGAGGTCAGTTCTGCGGCATCTTAAACATGCATATGTTTAGGAAAATTACCCCTCACACACCCACTCCGCTTCACAACTGCCCCCTGGGGCCCTGACAAGAGCCAACAGATGCCTAACATGTAAAGTTCCTCCAAAGAGGGAAAGCAAAACCCACACAGCCTCTCTGATGTCTCTCTCTTCTCCTCTCTGTTCTCTGTTGGGACGAGAGCGTGTGTAAACCTGTTGAACGAGTGCACACGCTCATAATCTCATAGAAACACTAATACACATTTGTACACAGCTGCCCACAGGGCAACAACCTTCACTTTGTAAGTAAAAAGAGCAGCTTCTTTCGGCATTTCAGCCACACCAGCTTGCTGCTGATACACCTTTTCATGGTTTATAAAGATTTGAGAAACTAAATATTCAATATTGAAAGGTATAAATTTAAACATTTAAGAATCTGCCATATAAAAAGCCCAAATTGATAGATCACAAACTAGAATATTGGGAAGTCCATGGTAGTTACAGTAATAGATAAATAAAATAAAATAAAAAAGGTTAGCCCAATAAATTATACACATCAAAAGTTCGGGTTCAGTAGGATTGTTGTTTTGAAAGAAATGAATACTTTCATTCAGCAAGGATGCATTAAATTAACTAAAAGTAAAAGTAAAGGCATTCAGAATGTTACAGAAGATTTCTGTTTCAAATAAATGCTGTTCTTTTACTTAACGATAAAAATATTTCTTGAGCATCAAATCAGCATATTAGAATGATTTCTGAAGGATCATGTGACACTGAAGACTGGAGTAATGATGCTGAAAATTCAGCTTTGCATCACAGGAATAAATGATATTCTAAAATATATTAAAATAGAAAACTGTTATTTAAATTGTATGTACTTTAATAATATTTCACAATATGACTTTTTCTGTATTTTTGATTAAATAAATGCAATCATATTTGATGACACAGAATGAATGTAATTTTTAAACATCAAAATAATCATTGAATAATAAGATATATATACGTGGGGGAAAAAAAAGTATTTAGTCAGCCACCATTTGTGCAAGTTCTCCCACTTAAAAAGATGTGAGAGGCCTGTAATTTTCATCATAGAGTTTCATCATTTCAACTATGAGAGACAAAATGAGAAAATTTTTTTCAGAAAATCACATTGTAGGATTTTTTTAAGAATTTATTTGCAAATTATGGTGGAAAATTAAGTATTTGGTCAATAACAAAATTTCATCTAAATTCTTTGTTATATACCCTTTGTTGGCAATGACAGAGTTCAGACGTTTTCTGTAAGTCTTCACAAGGTTTTCACACACTACACTGTTGCTGGTATTTTGGCCCATTTCTCCATGCAGATCTCCTCTAGAGCAGTAATGTTTTTGGGGCTGTCGCTGAGCAACACGGATTTTCAACTCCCTCCAAAAATTTTCTATGGGGTTGAGATCTGGAGACTGGCTATGCCACTCCAGGACCTTGAAATGCTTCTTACGAAGCGATTCCTTCGTTGCCCGGGCGGTGTGTTTGTGATCATTGTCATGCTGAAAGACCCAGCCACGTTTCATCTTCAATGCCCTGCTGATGGAAGGAGGTTTTCACTCAAAATCTCACGATACATGCCCCATTCATTCTTTCGTTTACACGGATCAGTGGTCCTGGTCCCTTTGCAGAAAACAGCCCCAAAGCATGATGTTTCCACCCCCTTGCTTCACAGTAGGTATGGTGTTCTTGGATGCAACTCAGCATTCTTTCTCCTCCAACACACGACAAGTTGAGTTTTTACCAAAAATTCTATTTTGGTTTCATCTGACCATATGACATTCTGCCAATCCTCTTCTGGATCATCCAAATGCTCTCTAGCAAACTTCAGACAGGCCTGGACATGTACTTGCTTAAGCAGGGGGACACGTCTGGCACTGCATGATTTGAGTCCCTGGCAGCGCAGTGTGTTACTGATGGTAGCCTTGTTACTTTGGTCCCAGCTCTCTGCAGGTCATTCACTAGTCCCCCCGTGTGGTTCTGGGATTTTAGCTCACAGTTCTTGTGATCATTTTGACCCCACGGGTGAGATCTTGCGTGGAGCCCCAGATCGAGGGAGATTATCAGTGGTCTTGTATGTCTTCCATTTTCTAATAATTGCTCCCACAGTTGATTTCTTCACACCAAGCTGCTTACCTATTGCAGATTCAGTCTTCCCAGCCTGGTGCAGGTCTACAATTTTGTTTCTGGTGTCCTTTGACAGCTCTTTGGTCTTGGCCATGGTGGAGTTTGGAGTGTGACTGTTTGAGGTTGTGGACAGGTGTCTTTTATACTGATAACGAGTTCAAACAGATGCCATTAATACAGGTAACGAGTGGAGGACAGAGGAGCCTCTTAAAGAAGAAGTTACAGGTCTGTGAGAGCCAGAAATCTTGCTTGTTTGTAGGTGACCAAATACTTATTTTACCGAGGAATTTACCAATTAATTCTTTAAAAATCCTACAATGTGATTTTCTGGATTTTTTTTTCTCATTTTGTCTCTCATAGTTGAGGTATACCTATGATGAAAATTACAGGCCTCTCTCATCTTTTTAAGTGGGAGAACTTGCACAATTGGTGGCTGACTAAATACTTTTTTGCCCCACTGTATATATTCATGTAAAAAATACAAATAATACATACAAAAATGTATATTTTCTTGGAAAGGAAGAGAAGGCACAGATAGAGAGAAATTTCTGAGCAGTAGCTGAGGGGGGGAACTTAACATCCTCAATAACAATATCTCACCATATAATTTGTACCCAAGTCTAGCTAAATAGAATGTACAAAGTGCAAACAAATGATAAATCACCTATAAACATTTGGGTAGCAGCAGGAACGTATAGCTCCGAGGAGGGGAGGTTGGGGGCATAAACACTACAGACACTTCCAGCCTAAGTGCTGATTCCACATAATGCAGAGAGATAATGCATTTGAATGAAGCCACTTCACACAAAACATCTTTGATCTACCCAAACATCTCGTTCCCTCCTTTGAGGGACAATGTCAGTCTGGATGCCACATTTACTGTTGACCGCTTCCTACAATGTAGGTCAAACCCTCCCCATACACACATGCTTGCTGAATGATGGGACCTTTCGTAAAGACACAGTTCACCCAAAAATGAAAATGAACTTGTTCCAAATGTATGACTTTCTTTTGCAGAAACACGAAAGAAGAAGTTTTGAAGAATGTCTCAACTGTTTGTGTTCATTCAATGAAAGTCAGAAGTGTCCAAAACCATTTCAAAATATGTTTTGTGTGATACACAGAATAAACAAAGCCAGGTTTGGAACGACATGAAAGTGAGTAAATGATCACAGAATTTCTGTTTTAGGTAAACTGTGCCTTTAAGGCAAGACACTACAGACAAAAAAAAAGAAGTTTTTTTTTTCATGCTCTGGTCAGTGTTGAGATTTTGGCATATTTAGCTTTTATAACATGTCTTTGTTCAGACTAGTTGAAAGAAAACATCCAAATAATTGTATTGCACTTTATCTATTTGCATCTGTAGATTTCATTTACAATCCATATTTTAAATGCAGTCTTCTCAAAATGAACACAGAGGGGTTTGTTCATATATGATTCGCCTGATTTTATTCCTAAAGGTGTTTTTTTTTTCTGGCCGATGACAATATTTTTCTGATTTATGGAGTGATCAAATAAAATAGCCAAAATCCCGTCTGTAAAAACTATAATATGTCAACAAAACGAAATTTTGAATTTTGAACACAGCTTTATCCAATCTTCAGGTTTCTGTTCTGGAAAATGTATGCAAATCAGTGCATATTTAATGCCATTAATGTAACATTTCAGAAAACGTAATGTTATCAGTCAACTAAGGAAGTATGGTGATATCTATTAGTTCTTTATATGTCTTTTTTTACCCTACTCACCTGGGTTATCTTGCCTTACGTCCAATGCTGTACAATATAATCTATGAGCACATGTGTGCTGCCCATGAGTGAGTTTGGAAAGAGAAGAGAAAAAAAAGAAAAAAAAAAAAACAAAAAACATGAAAAAAAAACGGACCATGAGCCCAGGGCCCCAGTGATTGACCCTCACTACCTCCCCCAAGGTATCCCACCAACCAAACATACAACCAAAGACATCCACTGATTGAGCTAGAGACTGACCCCTATCTTATCTCACTGCAGCCAACAGTAGCAGAAGCTACGCTTCACAAGAGTCAGAACACATGAAACAGCAGGCTAAACATGGCCTCGGGCCTGTAGAACTTCAAGATCATTTACAAAAGTGTCACTTTGCCACTGGAGACAGTGGGCTTCTCTATCAAACCGAGTAGGGAACAAGAGAGAGGAAAGAAAAAAAAAAAAAATAAAATAAAAAACCGAGGTTGTGAGTTCAAGAGGAAACCCGGAATTCTGCCCGCACCGAAAGAAGTAAAGTGATGTGGCTAAATGAAAAGTCAAATTACTGAGCTGCAAATTCTACCCCCTTGCTCTCCACAGACCAAGAGAAAATGATGATAATTACAATGCCCCGGATATCCCGGGCCCCAGCAGTACTTAAGCTGTGGTTGCCGATCACCTAACAGACATGCTTCAGACATGGTCTGCTGCTATCCCTGGCTCCCCCACAGACTGTTTGAACACACCAGGAGACACAGATCTGGATCAGGCCAAAAGCATTTAGTGCATTAACAACCACTGACCTGAAAAGAGTGCAGAATCATCAAGCAAAAATTTTCATCTTTTGCATTTTGTGTAACTAGTGTGTAACTGTCAGAACAGACAAACCAGTTGCTTTATGATTAACTGTTTTAATTTGGAGTGACAAATCAGCCTTTTATTTTGGTGTTCGGTTTAACGGGAATAAATCACAAGGTCATTTGGCTCTGTGTTGACATCTGCAGGGCACAATTTATCATTTGGAAAACATGATGAGATTTTCCATTTGGATGCAAAAAACTCAACAATTTATACTCGCTGTGAACACTCGCTGTGGAGGATATTTCACTGAATGAGTGTGATAATAAACACCAAAGTTGTGCTATCCACATCCTAAGAGACAAAAGGTGTTATTTTCCTGTCTTTGACTACTTTACTTTTGTGCCAGGCAATATCCAGCATTCATTAAAAACGAAGGAAAAGGACCCCCCCCATTATTTTTTTTATCCACACCAGTAACCAAAAATAACTTTCTGCATAGTACAACAGGCTTGCAAAAAAAACTGCAATTATATACTGAATCCCCAACAGACTAATATGCAAGTTCAACACATTCTGAACGGGGAGTGTTATAACCCCTTCAGTTTAACCAGTTAGAAACAAGCTTCTGAAGTAAGAAAGTAAACTTTTATGTCAGACTTATTTAAGTTTTGAATATGTTAAAGAGTGCTAATTGAAACAGGTGTCATCTGAATCGGGTTCTCCTGATTAATGTGATACTTGTAACACTATCCAATGTATTTCTATATGCTACACTTGCCAAAATAGTGTCTCGGTCTGTTATGTTTGCAACAACAGCACACTTTTTGCACTTTACATTAACAGACATTAAATAAGTTGTGGATTTCTAAAGTACTTCAGTTCGAAGCAGATATAGCCTACTATATACTATATCAAAATGTGAGATACATAGCTAAACAGAAAATACTTTACAGACGTTAAAGCAAAAAGTGTTACAACACTCCCTGGGCTCCTGTTCTTAAAAAAAAGTAACTGGAAAGACTCAGTAACGTTGGAAAATATGAACAGAGAAAAGTATGTGTTTACAGCCATCCAAACTCAAAAAACTAAACGAGTTTACGAGTTTAAATGTCATATAATATTGTAAAGCAGAATAATAACTCACCTTTACGGCCAAGATATACGAACAGAGTTGAAGTGCTGCCATTGCTCCCTTCATCTTCAGGACTTTTCCTCAGGACTTTTCCTCAGTGTTTGAGATTTAAAGCAACGAGTCTCTTGCGCTCAAAGCCCACTGAAGTTCAAAACCACAAAGCATACACAGAAGACATCTACAGCCCCTGTCCAAAGTGTTTGGCACTCTCTTCCATAGATATGAAAGGTCTTCTTCTCACACAAGCGTTTTTCTTCTTCTTCGAGACTTCCAGTGGAAAACTGTATGAATAGCTTTTACAGTAAATACGGATAATCCTTGTATGAAGCTTTAAAACATTAATACAGCATCTCTTTTCTTTTTCTACAGACAAGTCTGCTGGTTAGTGCTGATCCTTCTTCCCTCAACCGATGCTGTGGCCGCGGCGGTCAGTGTCGAATGGCTTTTTCTGAAGGGGATGGACTTAAACCCCAGATACACTCGCGCACGCAGCGCCTCACTGGAGCTCTGTGATTGGACAGACTGGCGCGTGGTGGAGGGAAGCTGAACATGCCGTTCTTGTGGGAAAATAATTCTGTTTCATAGTGCTTATTTATTACATGGCCATATCAGCAATAAAAAAGACTGGTGTTGCTCAAATATTTTTTAATATTTTATCGCCATTTTAAAAAAAAATTAAAGTTCTCTTACACAACAATAACTGCAGTGATTGAAATTTTGGACGGACACTGTGGTTACCATGGTTTATTTCTGGCCTAAAAATATTAAAACAGACTGAACCCCCATTTTGCCCAGTCGAGGCTTCAGTTGGGAATTTGAGATAAAAAGAGACACAGCAGTGGCTTCATTTTTCAGGTCTGAGGGGGTTTTGAGTAACGTCGTAAAACTCAGCATGGGGTCAGTTCAGACTTCAGAGAGAAACAAATGGAGACTTCCATCGCATACAATGATCAGAGCGCTTCAAAGAATGACCGAGAAGAAGCGGGATAGAGTAAAGAAGAGATGGTGTTCAATTAATTCGTCGCTGATTCGGTTCGCTTTTTCCTTTCGTTCATTGTGTCAACAGGCCTTAAAGGGATAGTTCACCTAGTTCACCCAAAAAATGAAATTCTGTCATTAATTACTCACCATCATGTCGTTCCAAACCAGTATGACTTTCTTTTATCTGAACATAAAATAAGATATTTTGAAGATTGCTGGTAATTAAACAGTTGGTGGTTGCCATTGACTTCTATAGTCAAGTCAAGTCACCTTTATTTATATAGCGCTTTTAACAATACAGATTGTGTCAAAGCAACTGAACAGCATTAATTAGGAAAATAGTGTCAATAATGCAAAATGACAATAGTAAACACTAATTTTTCAGTTTAAGACAGTTCATAGGGGAAAAAAATACTATGGAAGTCAATGGCAACCACCAACTGTTTGATTACCAGCAATCTACAAAATATCTTCGACATAAGAGCAACTCATTAAGTTTGGCACACGACTTGAGGGTGAGTAAATAATGACAATTTAATTTTTTGGGTGAACGATCCCTTTAATGACTGAATGACTGAAACTGTGAGTATATAGGGAACTGCTAGAGTAAATATAAAGCGCTTCTTTATTGAAGTAGCCCTGAGAATATTTCATTCCCGTTCTTTCTATCTTTGCTGACAGTTTGTTCATTTTTTTTAATGTCGACTTTAAGAATTAGATAGGTCTATTAGCTAAACCTCAAAACTTTTGACCGATTAACATGGCAGCCAGTTTCCCCTAAAATAACGCAGTTTCTGTAGGAATAAATGAATAAAGAGCTATGACTTTTAATGTTATTAGTGGCACAAATCCCATTTAGTTTTTGTTTGATCTATTTGATATGTTTAATAAACATGATCAAATTATCTAACATAAAATTAAAATAGATGCACACACGAAAGGGTGGTTTTGTCCTACACAAGTGTTTGGCTACACTTGTAACTTTAAACTTTTTAATTAACTGTAGTAGGCCCTACAACTCACAACTTTTAAATATTTTTGTCTATTTATATGTGTATTGTATTTCTAGAACTAGGAACAAACAAATGGTCACTAAATTAAAAAGTTCAACTAAACAAATATCTATTAGTATTCATTAATAAACAAACAGAAGATTTTCCCTGTGTCCGAATATGTCTACTTTCCTACTAGACTTTAGTCAGGTCTATAGTAATAAATAATAAAAAAACGCCATATTTAATTTTTTGACAGGAATGAAAATAAGCCTGCAGGGGATAGAAGTATAGAAGTACAGTGTGTGCTCAATGGGGGGGGTTGTGTTAACAACTTTTAGTAGACCAGGTAATAAAACAATTGTTAATTTTGTGACTTGTGAAAATTATGTGATCTAGGACCTTTATACATTGTGTGCCATTGTAAATACTGTAAGTCTATCCCTCACAGCCTCATTTTCATCCACGTAAAATTTAAAATGGCATCTACATAGGCTAAAGTCTAAATAATAGAGCTGAATTTATTCATAAAACAGTACATGAAAAGTACTCAGAGGAACTACTATTCCCCAGTTGTAAGTCGCTTTAGATAAAAGCGTCTGATAAATGACTAAAATTAAATGTAAAGGTAAAATACTTCGCCTTCCAAGATACAAAGTGGGAATCTGGTGGGCACTTTACTATCCCATGCAAAAAAAAAAATATTTTTTTTTTTATAACAGTTTGAATTCTATGAGTCTTCACCACAACTACAATAATAACGATACAGAGGAGTGATGTTGATATTAGAAGGACTTCAAAACCGTTTCCAGCGGATGAAGATAAAAACATTGACAGCCAATCAAGAATCTCTCCATTTTAAAGAGCTCAAGCAATTAAAGCGATAAACACATGTAATAAACAGACAATAAACAGAACATTATTGTACAATGAAGTGGACGCTAATGTAGTTATCGTTACAGTTAGTTATCGTTCTTGGTGTGAATGGGCCTAAACAAGCCAAAAATAGGTCCACACTTAATGCCAGTTCACACTGAGGATGATAACTATAACGTTTTTACTATCGTTTGAATTTTACGAGAATAGTGAAGTCCACACCACAACTATAACAATAATGACACAGACGAACAATATAATTGGAATCACTTTCAGAATGATTTTTTTTCCAGTTGATGAATGATAAAAACATTGACAGCCATTCAGAATCCAGAAGAGTCTGAGCATTTAAAACAGCAGACGACCTGACAAAACCGCAATGTGCTTATAATAAACAGAACATTACTGTGCATGGGTGTGGGCACTATAGTAATGTCTAATAGATAATATAGTTATCACTACAGTTTTTGAACTGTTTTTTATTAATTAAACACGTGCCAACACCCATGTCAGTGGGTCTTGAGTCATTAACACGTTTTTACAGTTCACAATCTCTAGTTCGTGGTCAACAGAAGACTGCAGGGACAAAACTACAAACCCTCCAGAATTGCAAAGACTTTGGCAAGCTGTTACCAAAGCGTAAATTTGCAGATCACAGCAAAGAAATACAACTTTGATGGGAGATGATTCCATGGCCTGACAACACAGAGACAGGATAAGGGGGTTGGGGAGACTGGAGGGCTTTGTGGTTGTTTGCAGGTTGTTGTGGTTCAGGAACTACCCAGCAACAAGTGATTGTCAGGATGTTCTAACCCCCGTCCCTCCCCCTGTCTCTTCTTTTTGGGGGTAAGGGGGGATGCATAGTTCTACTAAGAGCAAGGTGTCAAGCCCTCCTCCCATTGTTAGCCACACAGAGCAGAGCAGAATTGCCACCATAACCAGCACATCCCATCTCCTCTCTGCCCCGCTGCATGTAGAGACTGGAAGAGGCGCATTCCTTCCCTCCTATGACAGAGCCGACCCCCCCCCCTCCCTGTAGTCCATCCGTACCCCTTGGGGTGTTTATGGGTCAGCCAACAGGATGCTCGGCCCTTTGAGAGATCAAAGGATTCCCGGTTCAGATAAATGTGGTGTAACTGTGACCTCTTCAACTCTAATAGGGTTTAGCACGTCAGGACAGGAGGAGGGAATAAAAGGCCGAGACGTCAGAGAGAAACAGAGACTCGATTTGAGAAAGGAAAAGACATATACAACCTTCATTTAAGCATCTTGGAGTCAAATTGAAGGGAACAAAACAACGTAAGATCAATTATGACACAAATGTTTAGGTTTACTTTTTTAGGGGGGAAAAAGTAACTATAATAATTAACTTCATCTTGCTCAATTGATCAGAAAACAGAGCTTCATATGTTCAATTTGCAACACAGGTAATTGTATCTTGATTTAAGAACATTTACATACTTGTATTAGAAAACAAGATAAAATTATGAGGAAGATTAGTCCTTTTTTTTTTTTTTTTTTTACAGTGCATGGAATATTTATTGCCATGATGCTATGAATTTAAGATCTTCTGCTCCAATTTAGGATCTATTTAGGCCTCAATTTGTGGAAGGGCAGATCAAGACTTTAAGACCTTTTTAAAACCCGCATATTTTAAAAATGGGCATATTTTAGAAATAGACATATTAAAAAAATAATGAAAGTGACGTGACATGTGGCCAGGATGGACCATACTCGGAATTAGTGCTCGCTTTACCCATCAAAGGTGAACACACACAAACCGTGAACACACACCTGGAGCAGTGGGCAGCCATTTATGCTACGGTGCCCGGGGAGCAGTTGGGGGTTCGGTGCCTTGCTCAAGGGCACCTCAGTCGTGGTATTGAAGGTGGGAGAGAGCACTGGACATTCACTCCCCCCACCTACAATCCCTGCCGGTACAAGACTCGAACCCACAACCTTTGGGTTATGAGTCCGACTCTCTAACCATTAGGCCACAACTTCCCCTTTTTTATTTATTTATTTTTTATTTTTTTTAAGTGAAAGTGACGATTTATGACTACAATCAAATCTATAACAGTATCTCAATTAAACTAAAATAACACTGATGAAAAGCCACAACTCAAGTCAATTTATACAGACTGATATATTTCATTTAAAGAAACCATATACATTTACACAATCACATCACTCACTCAAACTGGCTGTGAAACATAAATGGTGCAGTATGCGTTCAACAGAGAATGGCTGTTTACATCTCTTTTGAAGCCATTATTTGTTCGAACAGACATGAAGCTTACCATAATTCATCCTATTCGACATCATATTTACTGCATAACAAGGATCGTGGCGTGGTTTAGACGCAAGCATTTCATAAAAACAGGGCCTAATCTCTTATGGCTTCAGTTTTCCAACAAAAATGAAACTTTATCATTAGGTCTTCAAGACTAAACTCAAACAAGAGGGTGTGTGCAAGGGTTTGTGCATGTGTAGCGGGTAAAAAATGAGTGATCGTGACACAGAGGACAATGTTATATTGAAGGAATAATTCACTGGAGAAAATAAAAACTCTGTCATCATTTACTCACCCACATGTCATCCCAAACCTGCATGACTTTTTATCCTTTATGGAACACAAAAAGAGGATTTAGAAGATTCATTCTGGTTGCTCTCATTCATGCAATTAAAACGAATGCTGACTAAAGCTTCAAAAGAACCAGATAAAAAATGATCCATACTGCTCTATATTTCACTTCTGAACTCATACGGTAGCTTTGACTGCGGAATTTTGAGTCATTAATCATGAACATGAACAAGTCGTTCTTTTGAGTTGGAACTTTGCAATGAATAATCTCATTCACAAAGCCTGAATGATTCGTTCATGAATCAAACTGGTCACAGAAGTTGACAGCTCACCTGAGGGGAAGAATTTGAGCAAATAACACCTTAAATATAAGTTTATTACACACACGAATTACTTCAGAAAACTTGCGAGTTGTATGGACAACTTTTATGGTGCTTTTGTGTCCAAAAGTCTCAGTGTTCATTCACTGTAGTTCAGCAATCAGCACAATTACTTGTGTTCAACAGAAGAAAGAAAGTCATACAAGTTTAGAACAACGTGGTGAGTAAATACTGGGAAAAATATATATAATTTCCAGGTGAACTATTCCTTTAAACAGTGTATAACTGCTGGCTGTTGTGCTCGGTGCTTCCCTTTGTCTCTGCTGGCTTTGCTATCCAGCGCAGAGCAGCAGAATTAACGCAACCATCCCAGAGAAGCCAGCAAGATGTGTCCTCTACTCTCTCACCCCAATACCCATGTGTGGCACAGACACCACTCACACAGCACAACCTTCAAAGCATTCAGTGCGAGAGAGGAAAAAAACATCTAGACAAACAATTCCAATGGGAACATAGACCGAATTGTGGCCCCAGCCAACAAACACATTCACAGGACAATTAAGACTAGCTGGTTTATGGTTCACATATTACAAATAGTTCCATAATTACAGTGAAGAACAGTAGAGGCACTTTGCAGAGTTAAAAATGGATAAAACTCCTGTTAAGATTTAGATTTTCGGTAAATGAGTTTATAAGCATAGCACATTAAGCAGCATGTAAGGATGTGCTGAAACTATATCAATACTACATAAATACTATAACTATATCATGAAACTGTTATATGAAAAGAAGCCAAAAGCACTTTTTATATCAAGTGCAATTTATGCCCATTTTAGAAGTGCTGCCCTACAGTGGAAGAACACACACGTAAATGCACTCATTGTCTTATTCCCGTTTAAGAGTATTTTCCTAATGGCTGTGCAAATCCATGGCAGGAAAGGCACTTCCTTTTTATAACGATAAACAGGATTTGAAAGATTTACACAGTGCCAGAAAGATAAAGGTGTGCCAATATTGAAAAAGCGGTTTTGATCAGCAGGGCCTAATTAAGTAAATAGATAGTTCACCCCGAAATGAAGATTTTGTGATCATTTAATCGCCGTCATGTTGTTCCTAAACCTTATTACAAAAGAAGATTTTTTTTTTTTAAATCTCCGTTTCTCTAACCAAAAAATGCCTTTTTGGACCCTATTGAATTGAAACAAAACAACTATATATCTAAAGTAGTTATGCATTTCTTTTTTCTTTTTTGTCAGGAAAAAAAGTCAGTTCATACAGGTTTGGAACAACATGAGAGTTAGTAAATGATGACTGAATTTTTATTTTTAGGTGAACTATCCCTTTAATATATTTCATGTAATAATCCATCATAATTATGGACATTTATATTGTTTACCTGTTTTAAGGCACCAGAGGTACTGAATAAAGTCTCAAGACTTAGTAGGGCTCAAAGCGCTTCACATCATTAAACAAGTATAAAAAAAAAAAATCATGTTCTAATTTAGGCGTCACATTAATTATTGCGTTATACAAAGCGTCTGCAAGTAACCGTGCAAAACGATACAAACACCCACACCCACATACATACACACACACAGAGCTGAAATGTCTCTGTTGGTGCCTGTCCCATGGAAAAATCTGGCTTCATAGACGACATTGCTCAATATAAGAATATAAGAAGGTTTTCAAGTGTCAGATGGAGTACCAGTGTTGCTGTGCTGAGCACGATCAGCAGAACAAAAGCAAAAATCAGCATAGGAAGATCTACTAGTCTATAAAACGGCTCAGGTGATGACAGTTTGTCACTTAGTGACAGAGACTAAGTCCATCATGCGGAGCTTCAGTGCTTCGGGTTCAGTGCTCCAGCCAGTCTGTGATTCACAGGACAGAACATACTGCTTTTAAAAGGTTCAGTCTTAGCCGTCAACACTTAAAAAGTTTGCAGGCGACTGCCTGATTCGCCTGATCAAAAATCTTTGGAATGTTTGTTTGTTAAAAGCAGTATAAATCATTGCATTTTCGAGAAGAATGCTCGTTTTCCCTTTTCGTAAAAAAGTGCATGTTTGGATGTTCACCACTTGTGTTCCCTTTATGCTCTCTTGTTCCCAAGCTCTCTGTTTTAGAAGGGAAGGAAAGCGGCCGAGCGGTGCAGGAGAGCTGACGTCTCTTGTGGATGCAAAGGTTTTGTCAAAGGCATGTGAGGCTCATTTAGCAGAAGGCTCGACGGGGTTGTATTCGGTCTCTCCTGAGGACACCTGGGAGATTCTGCGTGTGGAGCCCCACAGTCGGCGGGAAAACTGCCCAGACCGCACCTGAATTAAGACAGAGGTTTAAATATTGCATTTTTTAGGCCTTGAGAAAAGAATTTGTTGACTCAAGTGAAAATTTCAACACATAAGTTATACAAAATTAACATCTTCAACAAAGGGAAGGTCATTTTTATTTTTTTGTAACATGATACAATACTTGACCCAATAGTTAACAACAGGCAATAACTTTTTAATCATTTTCAGCATTTATTAATCTTGGTTAATATTAAATTCTACATTGCACATCTAAAAAATTTTAGCATGACAGAAATTATGAACTAACATAATAGTATATTTTAGGAATAATAGTATATTTTGAATAATAATAATAATAATAAATAATAAATAAATAATTGTTATATTAAAATTATATAAAAAAAAAAGAATTTATTTTTTTTTTTAAATTTTTTTTACAGTTCTATAATATTTACTAGGGAAGCTTGTTTCTGCCACTGAATAAAAAAAAAAAAAAAGTTTATTGCGACTTTTTGCTCAGTATTGTATGATACAAATCACAAGGGTGTGTTACAAGTCAGAATTGTGAGATATAAAATGGTAATTCTACCATTATAACATACAATTGCATATAAAACATTAGGATGAATTAATAACACTACAACCTCACAGAAGTGACCGTTCCATCGGTCATTCTTTTAAAAACGTGATGTGACAGAAGTAGTGACAACGGTTTTCTTAAGTATTGTTATGTACATCCGAGTGTAACAAATTTTTGAAAAAGAAAAAAATTCATTTTTGTATGGTTCCCTCAATATTTACTACTTATGCAATAGTTTTCTAATTGTGACACTTATAATGTAGCAGTAAATTGTTTTAAAAATGAATACTTTTTAGTGGTGTAAATTATGTAATATTATCAGCATTATAATATACTAACAGTTCAGCAGCATGGATTTGATTGAAATCAGTAAAGACCTACTGGCAAACCCCTCAACCTCACCTCCTCCGGTTTTCCTGCTCCCACCACAATGAGTTTGCCATCCTCCAGGCCCACCAGAATATGACTGCTCTCTTTCGTGACAGACACACAGCGAACAGGGACCTTCAGGGCCAAGGGCGCCACAGCCAGACTCAAGCTACACACACGCAAAGACATAGAAAAAGAGACTTGGGAGAATGAAAGCAAACATGGACCCAGATGATGAAGATTACTGTGATGACACAGAGATTGACTAAGAAATGCATTTACACAATGGAGAAAGAAAAAAATAAAATTAATAAAATGAAAGAATTATAATCAAAACCGGTGCATGCTAAACTGAGCCAGAAGTCTCTTATGCTCACAAAGGCTGCATTTATTTTATTAAAAATACAGTAAAAACAGAATTTTTTCAAAATATTATTGCATGTTTTCTATTTTCTATTCAAAGTCATTTATCCTGTGACACGCGCACAAAGATGAATTTTCCGCACATATCCAGTCCAGTTCACGATCCTTCAGAAATCATTCTGAAGGCTGCTAAATAAACATTTCTTATGATTATGAATGTTGAAAACAGTTACTGCTTAATATCTTGTGGAAACGGTAATACATTTTTTCAGGATTTTTTTGATGAATATAACATTCAAATCAACAGCATTTATTTGTAAGTCTTTACTGTAATTTTGGTCAAATCAATGTGTCCATGCTAAATAAAAGTACTAATTTCTTTCCAAAAATACATAATGTAAAAGTAAAAAGGTACTTGCACAACCTTGTAATCAAGGTGTACGTAATTTAAAACGACCATACCTGTACAACTCTCGAATGTGAAGGTTCCCCTGTTGTGTGCCCACGATGAGGTAGTCAGGCACCAGATGCAAAGCTGAAATCTTCTCGTCCAAGGTCTCAGATGCTAAGAGAGTGCCATTCACAGAATACACATGCAGTGCGTACTTCTCCTACAGCCACAAAACCATGTGTTAATTTCCATTCTCACAATAACTCAAAAAGACTTGTTTCTTTTGACAAACATTGTCAATCAGCACCTTTCCAGCAGAGCGGCCCTCCATAACAGTCTGTGCCACTATGTGCCCTTCTATGCCGACCTCCAGCTGTGCCACAGGGGCAGGAAGGCAGCTCTCACACGGCGGTCTCAGGGTAAGCAGGTACTGTCCACGACGCACACTGTGCATGATCACTGTGCCATCCTGAGCAAAAGAAAAAGAGAGCATGTGAGAGAAAACTCATGAACCCTAACGGCAATGCAGTAACTTCTGAAGGGACTTTTAAGAAGTGGTCTCATCTAAACTGACCTTTGACCCTGAGATTGCCATGTCCAACTCAGTGCTGATGGCGACACACGTGACCTCTTGATCATGTCCACAGAGCACCTGCACAGGCCGTGGAGACAGACCGCTAGAGAAACCACCCTACAGGTAAAAAAAAAAAAAAAGACAATATACTCTGATTCAGTCACTAGTTATACTACATAACCATGCTGACTATTTTTTCTCTAATTCAGGTAAATAACGCTACAAGTTATTATTCAAGTAAATAAAAAACACATAATTCACAAAACACTTAACACATAAAAGCACATAATTCAAGAAAACATCCTGATATTACACACTAAATATAAAATATATATTTGCCCACATTAAGGTCTAAAGCACAAATTTGATATTTTGACACATCAGATCTCTTTTCCTGGCTATTTACACTACCAGTCAAAATGCTGGGGTCTGTGCAAAATTTTTTTAAATTATTTTTTAAAAGTCTCTGATGCTCAACAAGGCTGTATGGATTTGATAAAAAATACAGTAAAAAAAAACAGCACGCTTGTGAAATATTACTACAATTTAAAATAACCTTTCTATTTCTGTTTTCTACAACTTTCTATGTTTTAAATATTTAAAAATGCCATTTATTCCTGTGATGGCAAAGCAGCTGACTTTTAAACAAGCCATTACTCAAGTCCTCAGTGTCACATGATCCTCCAGAAATAATTCTAATATGCTGATTTGCTACTTTACTGTCACTTTTGATCAATGTAATGTGTCGTTGCTTAATAAAAGTATTAACATCTTAAAAAAAATCTTACTGACCCCAAATTTTGAATGATAGTAGTGTACGTTCAGTTAAAATTAAATGACTGCTCATGGGCGCAGATGTACCCTTCACACCCTTTTATTTTTGTATTAACTTGGTATCTAATTATAAGTATTTTGTGTGAGCAAACCTGCTGTAGGACCTGCCACACCATGCAGGTGGTGTCTCGTGAGCCAGAGATGAGGTAGATACCACAGAGATCCAGAGCCAGGCACGTGACCACATCTACATCCCACAAAAATGCATCATAACATTTATTCATAATCAAATGCATTATATAATCAGCAATGTGCACCATACATTTTCTGAAGATCTGAAATCAATAGGGAGCTGTTAATTGTTAACACTATAAAGCCTACTGTATCATATTTGATACACACATTTCTAAGGCCTTGACATTATCAACATGGACAAAGCTTTGCTAAAAACCTGGTGCACACAATCTACTACATGCCTTCTGCACTTTATACTTTTTTAGCAAGTAAAAGGCATTTTAGTATAATTCAAAAAAAATGGTCCCCTCAGGTCATGATTCAAGGTTTTGTATCTTCACCCTAACTTTCATTGGTATTAAACTGGATGATCCAAATAGGTTTACTGATTAATTCATACATACATTTTTTTTTTTTTTTTTAGAAAAATCATGTTAAAATGTGAATATCAAATATGATCCATCAGGATTTTGAGGAATGTTTATTTGTACATCTCTCAATCATCATGGTATTGTAATTGCTTTTTATCCCCCACAATAAAAACTACAGAGCCTTGATCATAAAACTAAGCATTTAAATATAATCTTACTAAGACATATTATTTGGAGATATAGAGTGACAAAACTGATTTTTTAAATGATAGAAGTAGCCCTGCTATACTGTTATAAAGATCTCATTGATTTATTTTACAAGCTATCAGAATTTCATCTTATATTTTTGGCCATATAATTATCAGCAACTACACCCTATTGCATATTTTTGCTCAGTTTGGGACTCATATTATATGAGCCATAAATGCCTGATGTATCAAATATTACAATCATCAAAAACACAAGCAAACTGTTTTTTTGTGTGTACATTTTGTCCCATTTCAGACTTTACAGGGCTAATGCTTCTGTTTCAGCAACAAATGATTCAACAAACATCTCTGCCAAATCTGACAGCAGCTCATTTTATTTAGGATTCAGCTCAACAACTCCATCAAGCTCATTCCAACGCCTACAGCTTGGCTCTGTATTATTTCAGTACGTCTGCGTCGGACAGACGGCTCTCACCTATGTGACGGCAGATCCTGCCCACCAGCTTGGCCTTGCCTAACATAGTGACCCGAATGCTGCAGTCCCAGTGCCCCCCGCTGAACAGCAGACGCCCGTCAGTGGACACCACCAGCACCTGGGACCCGATTTCCACCCCTGGGGAGAACGGCCCGCTGAGGAACCGCTGGGTCCTAAAAACAGATCAGACAAAAGGTTAGTACCAACAAATGGGACTAAACTTGTCAGTGGGAGAGCATTCGAAATAGATCAATGTTCTGTTTAAGCATCAGATTCAACACATGTTAGCAGACCACTCAAAAATAACAAGAAAGGCTTGGCAAAACAAATGAGCTTTTACAACAAAGGACTCAATTGGACTGAATAACATTTATAGAGACCAAAGAAGCCAAACCACCAGAGCTTAATGTCAAAGAGCTGCTGTTTATAAGCTGCGTTTGATTATTTATCCAAAGACCAATGTTGTCACTATAAAAATAAGGCTTTCTGCCTAATCAAAACCTCTTGTCTTTAAAACTATATGACTTCACGAAGTCTCCGAACATGATTATATAATGTGTTTAGACATGTGTACATGTTCAAACTTACTTTGGGTTGCTCACAGAGGGGTCTCTGGTGAAGGTGAAATAATTAGCTATGTTCTTGTCGTAGGGCAGCCAGCTATGAGTGCCTATCATTCCATTAGCACTCACTGTCACCTGAAACAGGACAAATGCCATTCAAAACACATTCGGATGCAGCTATCTGTTCTGAAAAACGTCTGCTGTCGGAATGGTTAAATATGGGGGGGGGGGGGGGGGGGGTGGGGGTCTGTGAAGGGCCCACTTCCTAAAATATATGCAGAGTGAAAACAATATTGAGTGAGAACAGACAAAATGTTGTTGCCAATTTTTTTTTATAATATTTAAATAAAACAATTTTAGAGTTCTTATATTGGCACTGTACTAAAGTCAAAGCAAATCATTATAATATTATCTGGATTTTTTTTTTTTTGTGTTAAAGGGATAGTTCACTCAAAGATAAAATTATGGACCGTATGAATTTATTTCTTTCCTGAAAAACCAAACGATATGTGAGAATGTGAGTACAAAAACAGTGATGGGCCCCCCCCCGCTGATTTCCATAGGCTTTTTTTCCATACCATACAGATTGGAACAGATTCGGAACATGAGGGTTGAGTAAATGATGACAAAACTTGTTTTTGGGTGAACTATCCCTATAAGTCAACTATTACAGTAATCTTTCATGTATAAACCTTGAGAGTAACATGTTTAATTCATATGCATTTGTACAATGCTTTCTCAATAAATATCATTCTAAAGCAATTTTACAGAGATTGTTCATCCGAAGTAAACCGCTAAAACATCTCCATAGAAACAACAAAAATACAGATTTTTCAAAATAAAAAAGATTTTTTTTTATTTCTTCTTTTAAAAAAGTTTGTTATTGCAAAAAACTATCTTATTACTCCCGAAAGAAGAATGAAAAAAAAATGTATTGCATTATTTTAAAATAATAAAAAACAGCATATAAAATAATAGCCACAAAATCTTTTTTTTTTCCCCCTCTCAAATTTTCCACAAACCCTCTAGCAAAGTGACTTCAACCTTTTTTTTTTTAACTCCAAGGCCTCCCCACGGTCCACAACAAGCTTCAAAGGCCAGATTTACAGCATAAGGATGTTTAAAATATTTTTTACTCAACATTTCTACCCCATAAAATATTTGAGAGATTGACATAAAAAGAAAAATGCATATTCATTACAAAAATGCTTGTTTTGTCTTATTTTACATAATTTTAAGTCATCTTAGAGCTCTCTTGAAAGTTTGCTGAGGCCCCCTAGTGGCCCCTGGCCCCATGGTTGAGAACCACTGCACTAACACCCACAGACCCTTCCACAGACCCTCTTGATCCTCAAACTCCTGCTCTATGTGATTGGTTCTGATCCTATTCAAAAATTAGTACACAACAAGTGAACATAACCACGAAATAATCTTACCAGTATGTCAGAACCAGGGATGATAAAGGAGCGGGTTTGATTTCTGGGCACCACGGCTTGCACTAACGGCAGACCATCGCTCACCACCTACATGAACCAACATCAAAAATAATCACAACACAAATCACAGTTTCACACAGCAACTCTATAAACCAAATCATTATTTCAGCATATTATTCAGCTCAAATAATATACTGATAAATTCAGGCTCACCTCCTTAAAAGATCGGAGTTTACTGAGCTGATCAAAAAGGTTGGGGGGCAGAATGTCCAGACGGGCATTCCGCCTGAATGCATTCTCTGCTGACATACGGGGAGGATGGGGCTCCTGAATTACACACAGAGGTTTCACTTGTGCCATATTACACATATTACACAAATGCCTTCAGACCCAGGGTTTTTATCATTAACTAAAACTATAAAATATGAAAAACATTTCTGCTTTTTGAAATAAAATAAACATTAGTTGAAAAACTTGCAACTGATGGCAAATAAATTAAGTAAGTTCAAGCACTAGTATTAAAAAAAAAAAAAAAAACCTGGAAGCTCATATAAAATGAAGCTTATGCTGACTAGAGATGGAAACATCTGTCTGATGTCCCACCTTGAGAAGCTGACAGGGCGTCTGGCCAAAGTTGCTGATGATGCCTTCAAGGGCCTTGCGCTCGGTCTCATTAGCTATGGCGTCCAGATCCACTGCACCTGACAGCCAAAACACACAGCGATAAGTCATATTTTCCATGCAGGAACATGTTTAAACCAATACGAACTCATAAGAGGTCTCTTACCCTCATAAGTGCAGTAGTAGAAGACATTGAGAGCCTCCACCGCTTCAGGTCCTCGCTGCTTATACCCGAATATGAGATCAATCCACTCGTGCAGGTGAGCAGACACATGCTCACTCTCCTTTAAACACACAGATACACAAGGAGAGTGTGTCAGATAAAGAACAAAAGAGTGTGTGTTTTAAAAGCATTTTTTATATTGCCATTGCTAATTTGCAGTCTGAATTGAATGTGATGACATTCATATTACAAAAGTATACTATAATAATTTTAGAATAGTTTTGTTTGCTGGTTGCATCCAAAAGCATAGCACAAATGTTGTCTGATTCACAAGCAAATGATTTCTATGAGCTGATTCTTTTAAAGAATACGTTCATGCAAAAATTATTAAAGGGTCATATGATGCTGCTAAAAAGAACATATTTTGTGTATTTGGTGTAATGAAAATGCGGTTTAAGGTTAAAAAAACACAAATTATTTTCCACATACTGTACATTACTGTTTCTCCTCTATGCCCTGCCTTTTTGAAACGCGTCGATTTTTACAAAGCTCATCGGTCTGAAAAAGCGGTGTGCGCTGTGATTGGCCAGCTATCCAGTGGGAGGTGGGGTGGGGAGGTGGCGCGTTTCTGAGCAGACAGGCTCTTGTCATCTTCCGATAGAAGTGTGGGAGGTCGTCCTGTATCCTGTCCGTGTCACGGCTAAGCTGTGTGTGCAAGCGCCCATGGATAATTTCAAACTCCGCATCTGGCTCCAACCCCCCTAACCCCCCCCAATCAAAGCCCCATTCTTTTTTTTCTTTTTTTTTCCTTAAGTGATAGTGTATCCTGGTTTTTTCCTTACATCTCTAAGCAATTAGCACATTATGCTGAAGGATTGCAACCAGCACTTTAAAAAGGCGTAATTATCTTTATTGTGCGTGCTCCCTTTTTTGGCACTGAGGACGACAGCTCTTCCCTGTTGTTACCACGGCCACTGTTGCCGCTGTTGCCATGGTGTGGGGTTGCTCCGTTAGGCTGCATTTGATTGGTAGAGAGTGTGGTGCTCATTAGGGAAATGATAGCGGCCTGCCGGCCGGAGTACTGTAATCTAGAAACAATGAATTTGGTTTTCATTTTACATTATCATATTTTGGCTGCTTTGATTAATTTTAACTGTTTTTCTTTTTAAGAACTGATTTTAAGAAGTGGTTTTGATATATATTTAGTGTTTCTTAAACTGAATTAAGAAAAACTTGTTTGTTTCAGCTAATATCACGTCTGCATGTTATGTTTGAAAGGGAATATTTTACACAAATATTTAATGATATATACTATCGTTAAAAAGGTATTGCTGTCAAAAGTCAGTAAGTTTTTGTTTTAAAAAATAAACAAATTTTATTGATTGATTTTGATTGATCTATTGATTGATTGTGATCTAACAGCCTTATGTCAATGAATAAAGAAAAATGTATTTGTTTAATCGAAGATCCTGTCTACTCTGTGTATTTGTGGTGGATTATTTCACATAAATATTTAATTGCATACACTTGCCAGTTCATACGATTATTTATT
>JADLZN010001516.1:0-24266 GCA_018155175.1 Sinocyclocheilus anophthalmus | reverse complement strand
GCAAAGCTTCTCTCTGATTGAGAGAAAGTTGGTTTATTCAATGTTAAGAGCAAATCTTGCCAACAAGAAAGACATGCCTGATTTAAAAAAATAAAATGTTATTTGCAATGCAGAAAGATAGTTTTTAATGTGTTAGAAGTTCTATGTAAAGAATCTTATGTTAGAGGTTCAATGCACAGCCTTGTCAGTTTACAGCTTCTGAGAACAACTAAGTTGCTTATCATTTCATAAGTCAGAAACATATGTCTTGTTGGCAAGCTTTGCTCTAGCCATTGAATACAACGTCTAGAGCAAAGCTTGCCAACATGGCTGATGTATCAAACTTATGAAATTAAGTGTTATTTGCAATATAGAAGGCCAGATTTTACAGTGTTAGAAATTCTATGAACAGAATCTTATGGTAGAGCTTCAAAGCACAGCCATGTCAGATTACAGCTTCTGTGAATACTAATTCTTAGTTAGTGCTTCAGGACAAATTAAGAGAAAGCAAGCCCACATATGTAGCAAAGCTTCTCTCTTATTGAGAGAAAGTTGCTTTATGAAATGTTAAGAGCAAATCTTGCCAACATGAAAGACATGCCTGATTTAAGAAATGAAATGTTATTTGCAATGCAGAAAGACAGATTTTAACGTGTTAGAAGTTCTATGAAAAGAAACTTATGTTAGAGCTTCAATGCACAGCCTTGTCAGTTTACAGCTTCTGTGAACAACTAAGTTGCTTAACGTTTCATAAGTCAGAAACATATGTCTTGTTTGGCAAGCTTTGGTCTTGCCATTGAATACAACGTTTAGAGCAAAGCTTGCCGACATTGATGATGTATCAGACTTATGAAATTAAATGTTATTTGCAATAAAGAAAGACAGATTTTAACGTGTTAGAAGTTCTATGAACAGAAACTTATGTTAGAGCTTCAATGCACAGCCTTGTCAGTTTACAGCTTCTGTTGAGCACTAATGCTGAGTTAATGCATCTGGGCAAAAGAAAAGAAAGCAAGCCCACATATGTAGTAAAGCTCCTCTCTCAGTCAGAGAAAGTTGCTTTATAAAATGTTCTGAGCAAAACTTGCGAACAAGAAAGATATTTCTGATTTAAGAAATTAAATGTTATTTGCCATACAGAAAGACAGTTTTTAATGTGTCAGAAGTTCTATGTACAGAATCTTATGTTAGAGCTTCAATGCACAGCCATGTCAGTTTACAGCTTTTGTGAATACTAATTCTTAGTTAGTGCTTCTGGGCAAATTAAGAGAAAGCAAGCCCACATATGTAGCAAAGCTTCTCTCTTATTGAGAGAAAGTTGCTTTATGAAATGTTACGAGCAAATCTTGCCAACAAGAAAGACATGCCTGATTTTAAAAAATAAAATGTTATTTGCAATGCAGAAAGACAGTTTTTAATGTGTTAGAAGTTCTATGCAGAGAAACTTATGTTAGAGCTTCAATGCACAGCCTTGTCAGTTTACAGCTTCTGTTGAACACTAATGCTGAGTTAATGCATCTGGGCAAATGAAGAGAAAGCAAGCCCACATATGTAGCAAAGCTTCTCTCTCATTGAGAGAAAGTTGCTTTATGAAATGTTAAGAGCAAATCTTGCCAACAAGAAAGACATGCCTGATTTAAAAAAATAAAATGTTATTTGCAATGCAGAAAGATAGTTTTTTAATGTGTTAGAAGTTCTATGTAAAGAATCTTATGTTAGAGGTTCAATGCACAGCCTTGTCAGTTTACAGCTTCTGAGAACAACTAAGTTGCTTATCATTTCATAAGTCAGAAACATATGTCTTGTTGGCAAGCTTTGCTCTAGCCATTGAATACAACGTCTAGAGCAAAGCTTGCCAACATGGCTGATGTATCAAACTTATGAAATTAAATGTTATTTGCAATATAGAAGGCCAGATTTTACAGTGTTAGAAATTCTATAAACAGAATCTTATGTTAGAGCTTCAAAGCACAGCCATGTCAGATTACAGCTTCTGTGAATACTAATTCTTAGTTAGTGCTTCAGGACAAATTAAGAAAAAGCAAGCCCACATATGTAGTAAAGCTTCTCTCTTATTGAGAGAAAGTTGCTTTATGAAATGTTAAGAGCAAATCTTGCCAACATGAAACGTTTCTTACAAGTTAAATGAAATGTTATTTGCAATGCAGAAAGACAGATTTTAATGTGTTAGAAGTTCTATGCAAAGAAACTTATGTTAGAGCTTCAATGCACAGCCTTGTCAGTTTACAGCTTCTGTGAACAACTAAGTTGCTTAACGTTTCATAAGTCAGAAACATATGTCTTTTTTGGCAAGCTTTGCTCTTGCCATTGAATACAACGTTTAGAGCAAAGCTTGCCGACATTGATGATGTATCAGACTTATGAAATTAAATGTTATTTGCAATAAAGAAGGCCAGATTTTAAAGTGTTAGAAATTCTATGAACAAAATCTTATGTTAGAGCTTCAATGCACAGCCTTGTCAGTTTACAGCTTCTGTTGAGCACTAATGCTGAGTTAATGCATCTGGGCAAAAGAAAAGAAAGCAAGCCCACATATGTAGTAAAGCTACTCTCTCATTGAGAGAAAGTTGGTTTATTTAATGTTAAGAGCAAAAATTGCCTGCAAGAAAGATATTTCTAATTTATAAAAAATGAAATGTAATTTGCAATGCAGACAGTTTTTAATGCGTTAGAATTTCTATAAGCCCTCCACGGGCCGTCGTTTAGCTAAAAAGCACAGCTCTTGGGCGTTTATACGCTTTCTCTGTGGCATAATGGCTGAATGAAGCATCGTGTAATTGAGTGACAGGAAATATTAATATATAGTCCAGATATGCAGCAAAAAGCTCCTCTCTCAGTAGAGAAAGTGCTTAAGAACATGTTAGAGCAAATTTGCAACACGAAGATATTCTGCTTAGAAATTAAATGTAGTTGCCTAAAGAACAGAAAGACAGTTTTTAATGTGTCAGAAGTTCTATGTACAGAATCTTATGTTAGAGCTTCAATGCACAGCCTTGTCAGTTTACAGCTTCTTTGAACTTAATCCGAGTTCAAAGCATCGGGCAAATGAAGAGAAAGCACGCCACAAATATGTAGCAAGTCTCTCTTTATGAGAGAAAGTTGCGTTATGAAATGTTAAGAGCAAATCTTGCAACAGAAAGATATTCTGATTGAAGAAATGAAAACAAACATTTTTGGGGGTTTTTATGCAAATGCGAATGACAGATGTTACAGGTTAGAAATTCTATGAACAGATTCTTATGTTAGAGCGGCAAGCACCGACATGTCCGTTAACAGCTTTGTGAATACTAATGCTGTGTTAGTGCTTCTGCGCAAATGAAGAGAAAGCAAGCCAACATATGCTGCAAAGCTTCTTTCCCAGTGAGAAAAAGATGGTTTATGCAATGTTAAGAGCAAATATTGCCTGCAAGAAAGATATTTCTAATTTATAAAAAATGAAATGTAATTTGCAATGCAGATAGACAGTTTTTAATGCGTTAGAATTTTTATAAAGAGAAACTTATGTTAGAGCTTCAAAGCACAGCCTTGTCAGTTTACAGCTTCTGTTAAGCACTAATGCTGAGTTAGTGCTTCTGGACAAATTAAGAGAAAACAAGCCCACATATGCGGCAAAGCTTCTCTCTCAGTTAGAGAAAGTTGCTTCATGCAATGTTCTGAGAAAAAACTTGACAAAAAGAAAGATATTTCTGATTTATGAATTTAAATGTTATTTACAATCAGAAGGCCAGATTTTAACGTGTTAGAAGTTCTATGAACAGAAACTGATGTAAGAGCTATCAATTACCACAGCAGTCAGCTACAGCTTCTGTGAGAAAAATATTGCTAGGTAGTGCTGCTGGGCAAAAGAAGCGGAAGCAAAGACCATTATGTAGTAAACAGAGCTTTTTCTCGTATTGAGAGAAGTTGAGTTTTTCAACTTAAGAGCAGGGTTAATGCGTTAGAATTTTTATAAAGAGAAACTTATGTTAGAGCTTCAAAGCAAAGCCTTGTCAGTTTACACTTTCTCTTGAGCACTAATGCTGGTTTAATGCATCTTGGAAATTGAAGAGAAAAAAAGTCCAGATATGCAGCTAAGCTACTCTCTCAGTCAGAGAAAGTTGCTTTATGAAATGTTCTGTGCAAAACTTGCCAACAAGAAATATATTTCTGATTTAAGAAATGAAATGTTATTTGCAATGCAGAAAGACAATTCTTAATGTGTTAGAAGTTTTATGCACAGAAAGTTATGTTAGCGCTTCAAAGCACAGCCTTGTCAGTTTACAGCTTCTGTGAATACTAATTCTTAGTTAGTTCTTCTGGGCAAATGAAGAGAAAGCAAGCCCATATATGTAGTAAAGCTACTCTCTCAATCAGAGAAAGTTGCTCTATGAAATGTTCTGAGCAAAACTTGCCAACAAGAAAGATATTTCTGATTTAAGAAATTAAATGTTATTTGCATTGCAGAAAGACAAATTTTAATGTCTTAGGAGTTTTATGCTCATGAATTTATGTTAGACCTTCAAAGCACAGCTTTGCTATTACAGTTTCTTTGAACACTAATCCTGAGTCAAAGCATCTGGGCAAATGAAGAGAAAGCAAGCCCACATCTGTAGTAAAGCTTCTCTCTCATTGAGAGAAAGTTGGTTTATTCAAACTTAAGAGCAAATCTTGCCAAAAAGAAAGATATTTCTGATTTATGAAATGAAATATTATTTGCCATGAAGGATAGACAGTGTAATGTGTGTTAGATAGATAGCAGAAGAAAACATGTTAGAGCTCAATGCACCAGGCCTGTCAGTTTACAGCTCTGTGAACACTAATGCTGAGTAATTCATCTTGGTAAATGAAGAGGAAAAACAAGTCCCCGTATGCAGCAAAGATTCTCTCTCAGTCAGAAGAAAGTTGCTTTATGAACTAAGAGCAAATCTTGCAAACAAGAAAGACATAACTGATTTAAGAAATGAAGTTATTTGCCAATGCAGAAAGAAGATGTACAGTGGTTAGAAATTCTATGACAAAATCTTATGGTAGAGCTTCAATGGCACAGATGTCAGTTTACAGTATGTGAATACTAATTTTAGTTAGTGATTCTGGCAAATGAAGAGAAAGCAAGCCCACATATGTAGCAAAGCTTCTCTCTTATTGAGAGAAAGTTGCTTTATGAAATGTTAAGAGCAAATCTTGCCTGCAAGAAAGATAGTTCTGATTTATAAAACATGAAATGTTATTTGCAATGCAGATATACATTTTTAAATGTGTTAGAAGTTCTATGCAGAGAAGCTTATGTTAGAGCATCAATGCACAGCCTTGTCAATTTACAAATTCTGTGAATACTAATTCTTAGTTAGTTCTTCTGGGCAAATGAAGAGAAAGCAAGCCCACATAAGCTGTAAAAGCATTTTTCTCCATGAGAGAAAGTTGGTTTATGCAATGTTAAGAGCAAATCTTGCCAACATGAAAGACATGCCTGATTTTAAAAAATAAAATGTTATTTGCCTGCCAGCAAGATAGTGTATGTGTTAGAAGTTCTATGTAAAGAATCTTATGTTAGAGGTTCAATGCACAGCCTTGTCAGTTTACAGCTTCTGAGAACAACTAAGTTGCTTATTTCATAAGTAAGAAACATATGTCTTGTTGGCAAGCTTTGCTCTAGCCATTGAATACAACGTCTAGAGCAAAGCTTGCCAACATGGATGATGTATCAGACTTATGAAATTAAATGTTATTTGCAATTCAGAAGGCCAGATTTTAACGTGTTAGAAGTTCTATGAACAGAAACTGATGTAAGAGCTTCAATACACAGCCATGTCAGCTTACAGCTTCTGAGAACACTATTGCTTAGGTAGTGCTGTTGGGCAAAAGAAGAGAAAGCAAGACCACATATGTAGTAAAGCTTCTCTCTTATTGAGAGAAAGTTGCTTTAAGAAATGTTAAGAGCAAATCTTGCCAACAAGAAAGACATGCCTGATTTAAGAAATGAAATGTTATTTGCAATGCAGAAAGATAGTTTTTAATGTGTTAGAAGTTCTATGTAAAGAATCTTATGTTAGAGGTTCAATGCACAGCCTTGTCAGTTTACAGTTTCTTTGAACAACTAAGTTGCTTAACATTTCATAAGTCAGAAACATATGTCTATGTCAGAAACATTGGCAAGCTTTGCTCTTACCATTGAATACAACATCTAGAGCAAAGCTTGCCAACATGGATGATGTATCAGACTTATGAAATTAAATGTTATTTAAAATTCAGAAGGCCAGATTTTAACGTGTTAGAAGTTCTATGAACAGAAACTTATGTTAGAGCTTCAATGCACAGCCATGTCAGTTTACAGCTTCTGAGAACACTATTGCTTAGGTAGTGCTGCTGGGCAAAAGAAGAGAAAGCAAGACCACTTATGTAGTAAAGCTTCTCTCTCATTGAGAGAAAGTTGGTTTATTCAAACTTAAGAGCAAATCTTGTTTTTAATGTGTTAGAAGTTATATGCAGAGAAACTTATGTTAGAGCTTCAATGCACAGCCATGTCAGTTTACAGCTTCTGTGAATACTAATTCTTAGTTAGTGCTTCTGGGCAAATGAAGAGAAAGCAAGCCCACAAATGCAGTAAAGCTACTCTCTCATTGAGAGAAAGTTGGTTTATTCAATGTTAAGAGCAAATATTGCCTGCAAGAAAGATAGTTCTGATTTATAAAACATGAAATGTTATTTGCAATGCAGATATACATTTTTTAATGTGTTAGAAGTTCTATGCAGAGAAACTTATGTTAGAGCATCAATGCACAGCCTTGTCAATTTACAACTTCTGTGAATACTAATTCTTAGTTAGTTCTTCTGGGCAAATGAAGAGAAAGCAAGCCCACATATGCAGTAAAGCTACTCTCTCATTGAGAGAAAGTTGGTTTATTCAATGTTAAGAGCAAAAATTGCCTTCAAGAAAGATATTTCTGATTTATAAAAAATTTAATGTAATTTGCAATGCAGATAGACAGTTTTTAATGTGTTAGAAGTTCTATAAAGAGAAACTTATGTTAGAGCTTCAAAGCAAAGCCTTGTCAGTTTACAGCTTCTGTTGAGCACTAATGCTGGTTTAATGCATCTTGGAAATTGAAGAGAAAAAAAGTCCAGATATGCAGCTAAGCTACTCTGTCAGTCAGAGAAAGTTGCTTTATGAAATGTTCTGTGCAAAACTTGCCAACAAGAAATATATTTCTGATTTAAGAAATGAAATGTTATTTGCAATGCAGAAAGACAGATTTTACAGTGTTAGAAATTCTATAAACAGAATCT
This sequence comes from Sinocyclocheilus anophthalmus, assembly GCA_018155175.1. NCBI lineage: Eukaryota > Metazoa > Chordata > Actinopteri > Cypriniformes > Cyprinidae > Sinocyclocheilus > Sinocyclocheilus anophthalmus. The sequence goes on along the minus strand of JADLZN010001516.1, from coordinate 17,003 downwards.
TATGTTAGAGCTTCAAAGCACAGCCATGTCAGTTTACAGCTTCTGTGAATACTAATTCTTAGATAGTGCTTCAGGACAAATGAAGAGAAAGCAAGCCCATATATGTAGTAAAGCTACTCTCTCAGTCAGAGAAAGTTGCTCTATGAAATGTTCTGAGCAAAACTTGCCAACAAGAAAGATATTTCTGATTTAAGAAATTAAATGTTATTTGCCATACAGAAAGACAGTTTTTAATGTGTCAGAAGTTCTATGTACAGAATCTTATGTTAGACCTTCAATGCACAGCTTTGTCATTTTACAGCTTCTTTGAACACTAATCCTGAGTCAAAGCATCTGGGCAAATGAAGAGAAAGCAAGCCCACATATGCAGCAAAGCTTCTCTCTCATTGAGAGAAAGTTGCTTTATGAAATGTTAAGAGCAAATCTTGCCAACAAGAAAGATATTTCTGATTTATGAAATGAAATGTTATTTGCAATGCAGAAAGACAGTTTTTAATGTGTTGAACTCTATTAACCGATCTTATGTGGCTTTCAATGCACATCCTTGTCAGTTTACAGCTTCTGTGAATACTAATTCTTAGTTAGTGCTTCTGGGCAAATGAAGAGAAAGCAAGCCCACATATGTAGTAAAGCTACTCTCTCATAGAGAGAAAGTTGGTTTATTCAATGTTAAGAGCAAATATTGCCTGCAAGAAAGATAGTTCTGATTTATAAAAAATGTAGTTATTTGCAGTGCAGATATAATTTTTTTAATGTGTTAGTTCTATGCAGAGAAACTTATGTTAGAGCTTCAATGCACAGCCTTGTCAATTTAAAGCTTCTGTTGAGCACTAATGCTGAGTTAATGCATCTTGGTAAATTAAGAGAAAACAAGTCCGCGTATGCAGCAAAGCTTCTCTCTCAGTCAGAGAAAGTTGCTTTATGAAATGTTAAGAGCAAATCTTGCCAACAAGAAAGACATGCCTGATTTAAAAAAATAAAATGTTATTTGCAATGCAGAAAGACAGTTTTTAATGTGTTAGAAGTTCTATGCACAGAAACTAATGTTAAAGCTTCAATACAAAGCCTTGTCAGTTTACATTTTCTGAGAACAACTAAGTTGCTTAACATTTCATAAGTCAGAAACATATGTCTTGTTGGCAAGCTTTGCTATTGCCATTGAATACAACGTTTAGAGCAAAGCTTGCCAACATGGATGATGTATCAGACTTATGAAATTAAATGTTATTAGCAATACAGAAGGCCAGATTTGAACGTGTTAGAAGTTCTATGAACAGAAACTTATGTTAGAGCTTCAATGCACAGCCATGTCAGTTTGCAGCTTCTGTGAACAGTAATGCTTAGTTAGTGCTTCTGGGCAAACGAAGAGAAAGCAAGCCCACATATGTAGTAAAGCTTTTCTCTCAGTCAGAGAAAGTTGCTTTATGAAATGTTAAGAGCAAATCTTGCCAACAAGAAAGACATGCCTGATTTAAGAAATGAAATGTTATTTGCAATGCAGAAAGACAGTTTTTATTGTGTTAGAGGTACTATGCACAGAAACTTATGTTAAAGCTTCAATACACAGCCTTGTCAGTTTACAGCTTCTGTGAACAACTAAGTTGCTTAACATTTCATAAGTCAGAAACATATGTCTATGTCAGAAACATTGGCAAGCTTTGCTCTTACCATTGAATACAACGTCTAGAGCAACGCTTGCCAACAAGGATGATGTATCAGACTTATGAAATTAAATGTTATTTGCAATAGAGAAGGCCAGATTTGAACGTGTTAGAAGTTCTATGAACAGAAACTTATGTTAGAGCTTCAATGCACAGCCTTGTCAGTTTACAGCTTCTGTTGAGCACTAATGCTGAGTTAATGCATCTTGGTAAATGAAGAGAAAACAAGTCCACGTATGCAACAAAGCTTCTTCTCAGTCAGAGAAAGTTGCTTTATGAAATTTTAAGAGCAAATCTTGCCAACAAGAAAGAAATGCCTGATTTAAGAAATGAAATGTTATTTCTTTTCTTTTTTTTTTTTTGCATGAGAAAGACAGTTTTATTGGGTAGGAGTACTATGCCAGAAATTATGTAAGCTTAATACAACAGCTTGTCAGTTTACAGCTTCTGTGAACAAGTAAGTTGCTTAACATTTCATAAAATAGTAACATATGTCTTGTTGGCAAGCTTTGCTCTTGCCATTGAAGACAATCTGTAGAGCAACGCTTGCCAACAAGGCTGTGATGTATCAGACTTATGAAATTAATGTTATTGCAATAGAGAGAGGCCAGATTTGAAAGTGTTAGAAAGTGTCTAGGAACAAAAACTATGTTAGAGGTTCAATGCACAGCCATGTTAGTTTACAGCTTCTGTGAACACTAATGCTTAGTTAGTGCTTCTGGGCAAATGAAGAGAAAGCAAGCCCACATATGTAGCAAAGCTTCTCTCTCATTGAGAGAAAGTTGCTTTATTCAATGTTAAGAGCAAATCTTGCCTGCAAGAAAGATATTTCTGATTTATAAAAAATTAATGTTATTTGCAATGCAGATAGACAGTATTTAATGTATTTGAAATTCTATGAAAAAAAGTTATGTTAGAGCTTCAAAGCACAGCCTTGTCCTTTTACAGCTTCTGTGAACACTAATGCTGAGTTAGTGCCCACATACGCAATAAAGCTTCTCTCTCAGTCAGACAAAGTCGCATTATGAAATGTTAAGAGCAAATCTTGCCAACAAGAAGATATTTCTGATTTATGAAATGAAATGTTATTTGCAATACAGAAAGGCAGTTTTTAATGTGTTAGAAGTTCTATGCACAGAAACTTATGTTAGAGCTTCACTGCACAGCCAGGTCAGTTTACAGCTTCTGTTGAACACTAATGCTGAGTTAGTGCTTCTAGCAAATAAAGAGAAATCAAATCCACATATGCTGAAAAAAGCTTGGTCTCAGCGAGACAAAGTTGCTTTATTTAATGTTGAGAGCAAAGCTTGCCCACAATCAAGGTATTTCTGACTTATGAAATTAAATAGTATTTGCAATGTAGAAAGACATTTTTTAATGTGTTAGAAGTTCTATGCACAGAAACTTCTGTTAGAGCTTCAATGCACAGCCTTGTCAATTTATAGCTTCTGTTGAGCACTAATGTTGAGTAAGTGCTTCTGGGCATATGAAGAGAAAGCAAGCCCACATATGCTGCAAAGCTTCTCGATCAGTGAGAGAAAGTTGCTTTATGCAATGTTTAGAATAAAGCTTTCCCACATGAATGATATTTCTGACTTATGAAATGAAAATTATTTGCAATACAGAAAGACAGATTTTAACGTGTTAGAAGTTCTACGAACAGAAGCTTTTTAGAGCTTCAATGCACAGCCAAGTTAGTTTACAGCTTCTGTGAGCACTAATGCTGAGTAAGTGCTTTTGGGCAAATGAAGAGAAAGCAAGCCCACATATGCAGTAAAGCTACTCTCTCATAGAGAGAAAGTTGGTTTATTCAATGTTAAGAGCAAATATTGCCTGCAAGAAAGATATTTCTGATTTATAAAAAATTAAGTGTTATTTGCAATGCAGAAAGACAGAATTTAATGTGTTAGGAAATTTATGCAGAGAAGAAACAAGGTTAGAGCTTCAAAGCACAGCCTTGTCCTTTTACAGCTTCTGTGAACACTAATGCTGAGTTAGTGCCCACATACGCTGCAAAGCTTCTCTCTCAGTCAGACAAAGTTGCATTATGAAATGTTAAGAGCAAATCTTGCCAACAAGAAAGACATGCCTGATTTAAGAAATGAAATGTTATTTGCAATGCAGAAAGACAGATTTTAATGTGTTAGAAGTTCTATGCACAGAAACTTAAGTTAGAGCTTCAATGCACAGCCTTGTCAGTTTACAGCTTCTGTTGAACACTAATGCTGAGTTAGTGCTTCTAGCAAATAAAGAGAAATCAAATCCACATATGCTGAAAAAAGCTTGGTCTCAGCGAGACAAAGTTGCTTTATTTAATGTTGAGAGCAAAGCTTGCCTACAATCAAGGTATTTCTGACTTATGAAATTAAATAGTATTGCAATGTAGAAAGACATTTTTTAATGTGCTAGAAGTTCTATGCACAGAAACTTCTGTTAGAGCTTCAATGCACAGCCTTGTCAATTTATAGCTTCTGTTGAGCACTAATGTTGAGTAAGTGCTTCTGGGCATATGAAGAGAAAGCAAGTCAACTTTGCTGCAAAGCTTCTCGCTCAGAGAGAGAAAGTTGCTTTATGAAATGTTAAGAGCAAATCTTGCCAACAATCAAGATATTTCTGACTTATGAAATTAAAATTATTTGCAATACAGAAAGACAGATTTTAACGTGCTAGAAGTTCTACGAACAGAAGCTTTTTAGAGCTTCAATGCACAGCCAAGTCAGTTTACAGCTTCTGTGAACACTAATGTTGAGTAAGTGCTTCTGGGCATATGAAGAGAAAAGGGCAAGTTAAACTTTGCGCAAATTCGCTCAGCCGATGAGAAGTTGCTTATGTAATATAAGAGCAAAGCTTGCCACCAATCAAGGATATTTCTGACTATGAATGAAAAAGTATTTGCAAGACAGGAAAGGGACAGATTTAACGTGTTAGAGTTCTACGAACAGAAGCTATGTTAGAGCTCAATGCACAGCCAAGTCAGTTTACAGCTTCTGTGAGCACTAATGCTGAGTAAGTGCTTTTGGGCAAATGAAGAGAAAGCAAGCACACATATGCTGCAAAGTTCTCTCTCAGCAAGAGAAAGTTTGTTTTTGTAATTTTAAGACTAAAGCTTGCCCACATGAAGATGTTTCTAACAAGTTAAATTAAATGTTATTTGCAATGCAGAAAGACTGTTTTTATTGTGTTAGAAGTTCTATACACAGAAACTTAGGTTAGAGCTTCAATGCACAGCCAGGTCAGTTTACAGCTTCTGATGAACACTAATGCTGAGTTAGCTCTTCTGGCAAAAAAAGAGAAAGCAAATCCACATATGCTGCAAAGTTCTCTCTCAGCGAAAGAAAGTTGCTTTATTTAATGTTGAGAGCAAAGCTTGGCAACAATCAAGGTATTTCTGACTTATGAAATTAAATAGTATTTGCAAATACAGAAAGACATTTTTTAATGTGTTAGAAGTTCTATGCACAGAAACTACTGTTAGAGCTTCAATGCACAGCCTTGTCAATTTATAGCTTCTGTTGAGCACTAATGTTGAGTAAGTGCTTCTGGGCATATGAAGAGAAAGCAAGTTCACCTTTGCTGCAAAGCTTCTCGCTCAGCGAGAGAAAGTTGCTTTATTTAATATTAAGAGCAAAGCTTGCCAACAATCAAGATATTTCTGACTTATGAAATGAAAATTATTTGCAATACAGAAAGACAGATTTTAACGTGTTAGAAGTTCTACGAACAGAAGCTTTTTAGAGCTTCAATGCACAGCCAAGTTAGTTTACAGCTTCTGTGAGCACTAATGCTGAGTAAGTGCTTTTGGGCAAATGAAGAGAAAGCAAGCCCACATATGTAGTAAAGCTACTTTCTCATAGAGAGAAAGTTGGTTTATTCAATGTTAAGAGCAAAGCTTGCACACATTGATGATGTTTCAGACTTATAAAATTAAATGTTATTTGTACCCATACAGAAGGCAGTTTGTTATGGTTAAGTTTCTATGCACAGAAACTTAAGTTAGAGCTTCACTGCACAGCCAGGTCAGTTTACCGCTCTGTGAACCTAACGCTGAGTTAGTGCTTCTAGCAATACAGAGAACATCAAATCCACATAGGCTGACAAAGCTTTGGTCTTCAGCGAGACGTTGCTTTAATTTATGTTAGGGAGGGAAAAGTCCGCGGCGTCAGACCTCGGACAATGACCTTTTCTTCTGAGGAGCAAAGCTGGCCTACATCAAGTACTTTCTGACTATGAATTAATAGTATTTGCAATGTAGAAGCCATTTTCTTAATGTGGCTAGAATCTATTGCACATAAACTTCTGTTAGAGCTTCAAATGCACATGCCTTGGTCCAGTTTAATATAGCTCTCGTTGCATACGACTGTTGAGTACGGCTTCTGGGCATATTAAGAGAAAGCAAGTGGCACTTTGCTGCAACAGCTTCTCGCCAGGCGAGAGAAGTTGCGTTTATACCTTACTAATTCAAAGCAAAGCTGGCCAACATCAAGAATTTTCATGACTTATTGAAATTTAAATCATTTGCCATACAGAAAGACAGTTTTTAATTTGTCAGAAGTTCTATGTACAGAATCTTTTGTTAGAGCTTCAATGCACAGCCTTGTCAATTTATAGCTTCTGTTGAGTACTAATGTTGAGTAAGTGCTTCTGGGCATATGAAGAGAAAGCAAGTTCACCTTTGCTGCAAAGCTTCTCGCTCAGCGAGAGAAAGTTGCTTTATTTAATATTAAGAGCAAAGCTTGCCAACAATCAAGATATTTCTGACTTATGAAATGAAAAGTTATTTGCAATACAGAAAGACAGATTTTAACGTGTTAGAAGTTCTACGAACAGAAGCTTATGTTAGAGCTTCAATGCACAGCCAAGTCAGTTTACAGCTTCTGTGAGCACTAATGCTGAGTAAGTGCTTTTGGGCAAATGAAGAGAAAGCAAGCCCACTATCTCGCAAAGTTTCTGCTCAGGCAGAGAGTTGGCTTTATGCATGGTAAGAGCAAGTTTGCCAACATGAACGCTTGTTTTCTGACTTATGAAATGGAAATGTTTATGTGCAATGCAGAAAGACTGTTTTTAGTGTGTTAGAAGTTCTATACACAGAAACTTAGGTTAGAGCTTCAATGCACAGCCAGGTCAGTTTACAGCTTCTGATGGATCCCACTAATGCTGAGCCTTTAGCTCTTCTGCGCAAAAACAAGAAGCCAAAATCACCATATGCTGCAAAGTCTCTCTCAAGCGAAAGAAAAGTGCTTTTATTTATGTTTGAGAAGCAAAAGCTTTGGCAACAATTCAAGGTATTTCCGACGTGTCTTAATTAAATAGTATTATTGCCAAATACAGAAAGACATTTTTTTAATGTGTTAGAAGTATCTACTGCACAGAAACTCCTGTTAGAGCTTCAATCACAGCCTTGTCCGTCTGGCACAGCCTTGCTACTCCCTGTGACTGCACACTAAGCTGCTGAGCTTAGTACATGCTCATAGGCAAATTAACAGAATCAAGGTCCCATATGATGCACCAAATTCCTCTCAGCGAGAGAAAGTTGCTTTATGCAATGTTAAGAGCAAAGTTTGCCAATATGAAAGATGTTTCTGACTTATGAAATGAAATGTTATTTGCAATGCAGAAAGACTGTTTTTAAAGTGTTAGAAGTTCTAGCACTGAAACTTATGTTAGAGCTTCAATCGACAGCCTTGTCACTTTACAGCTTCTGTGAACACTAATGCTGAGTTAGTGTTTCTGGGCAAATGAAGAGAACGCAAGCCCATATAAGCTGCAAAGCTTCTCGCTCAGTGAGAGAAAGTTGCTTTATTCAAAGTTAAGAGCAAATCTTGCCAACAAGAAAGATATTTCTGATTTATATAATGAAATGTTATTTGCAAAGCTGAAAGACAGGTTTTAATATGTTAGAACTTCTATGCAGAGAAACGTATGTTAGAGCTTCAATGCACAGCCTTGTCAGTTTACAGCTTCTGTTGAGCACTAATGCTGAGTTAATACATCTTGGTAAATGAAGAGAAAACAAGTCCACGTATGCAACAAAGCTTCTCTCTCAGTCAGAGAAAGTTGCTTTATGAAATTTTAAGAGCAAATCTTGCCAACAAGAAAGAAATGCCTGATTTAAGAAATGAAATGTTATTTGCAATGCAGAAAGACAGTTTTTATTTTGTTAGAGGTACTTTGAATATATTCACAGAAACTTATGTTAAAGCTTCAATACACAGCCTTGTCAGTTTACAGCTTCTGTGAACAAGTAAGTTGCTTAACATTTCATAAGTTAGAAACATATGTCTTGTTGGCAAGCTTTGCTCTTGCCATTGAATACAACGTCTAGAGCAAAGCTTGCCAACATGGTTGATGTATCAGACTTATGAAATTAAATGTTATTTGCAATACAGAAGGCCAGATTTTAACGTGTTAGAAGTTCTATTAACAGAAACTTATGTTAGAGCTTCAATGCACAGCCATGTTAGTTTACAGCTTCTGTGAACATTAATGGTTAGTTAGTGCTTCTGGGCAAATGAAGAGAAAGCAAGCCCACATATGTAGTAAAGCTTCTCTCTCAGTCAGAGAAAGTTGCTTTATGAAATGTTAAGAGCAAATCTTGCCAACAAGGAAGATATTTCTAATTTTTGAAATGAAATGTTATTTGCAATGCAGTAACTTTTTTTAATGTGTTTAGAAGTTTATTCAGAGCAACTTATTTCGAGCTTCAAAGCACAGCCTTGTCCTGTTACAGCTTCTGTGAACACAATGTCTGAGTTAGTGCTGTCTGGGGCACATGAATAGACGCAGCCCCCCATAACTCTGCAAAGCTTCTCTCCAGTCAGACAAAGTTGCATTATGATATGTTAATAGCAAATCTTGCCAAGAAGATCTTTCTGATTTATGAAAATGAATGTTATTTGCCAATACAGAAAGCAATTTTTAATATGTTAGAAGTTCTATGTAAAGAATCTTATGTTAGAGGTGTCAATACACCGCGCTTGCCAGTTTACAGCTCTCTGGTGAAGCATAATTGCTTAACATTTCATAAGTTGAAACATACATTCTTGTGGCAAGCTCTTTCCCTCTTGCCAGTGGGGGGGGGGGGGGGGGGGAATAATCGTTTAGAGCACGCTTGCCAACATGGGCTTATGTATAGACTTTATGAAATTAATGTTTTGCATAAAGGCCGAGTTTTAACGTGTTGAAATTCTATGAACAAAAGTTATGTTAGAGCTTCAATGCACAGCCTTGTCAATTTACAAATTCTGTGAATACTAATTCTTAGTTAGTTCTTCTGGGCAAATGAAGAGCAAGCAAGCCCACAAATGCTACGCTACTCTCCTCATAGAGAGAACGGTTTGGTTATTCGATGTTAAGAGCAAATATTGCTGCAGAAAGTTTGTCTGATTTATAAAAAATTAAGTGTTATTTGCAATGCAGATATACATTTTTAAATGTGTTAGAAGTTCTATGCAGAGAAACTTATGTTAGAGCTTCAATGCACAGCCCTTTCAGTTTACAGTTTCTGTGGACACTAATGCTGAATTAGTGCTTCTGGGCAAATGAAGAGAAATAGAGCCCACATATTCCGCAAAGCTTCTCTCTCTGTCAGACCAAAGTTCATTATGCAATTTTAAGGCAATCATTGCGACCAGAAAAGATATTTTCTGGATTTATGAATGAAATGTTTATTTTCTGCAATCTAAAGGCAGTTTTTAATATGTTAGAAGTTCTATGTAAAGAATCTTATGTTAGAGGTTCAATGCACGTCACTCGTGTTCGGTTACAGCTTGTCTCTGTGAACAACTATTGTTTAAACATTTCTAAGTCAGACATATGTCCTGGTTGGCACCTTTGCTGCTTGCCTTGATACAACGTTTAGAGAGCATAAGCTTGCAACACTGGATGATTGTCATCAACTTCAGAATTAAATGTAATTGGCGCCGCAGAAAGACAGGTTTTAATGTGTTAGAGGTTCTATGCACAGACACTTATGTTAGAGCTTCAATGGACAGCCTTGTCAGTTTACAGCTTCTGTGAACACTAATGCTGAGTTAGTGCTTCAGGGCAAATGAACAGAAAGCAAGCCCACATATGCTGCAAAGCTTCTCTCTCAGAGAGAGAAAGTTGCTTTATGAAATGTTAAGAGCAAAATTTGCCAACAAGAAAGATATTTCTGATTTATGACATGAAATGTAATTTGCAATGCAGGATAGACAGTTTTTAATGTGTTAGAAGTTCTGTGCACAGAAACTTCTGTTAGAGCTTAAATACACAGCCTTGTTAATTTACAGCTTCTGTTGAAAACTAATGCTGAGTTAGTGCTTCTAGCAAATAAAGAGAACGCAAATCCACATATGCTGCAAAGTACTCTCTCAGCGAGAGAAAGTTGCTTATTTTAATATTGAGAGCAAAGCTCGCCAACAATTAAGGTATTTCTGACTTATGAAATTAAATCGTATTTGCAATACAGAAAGACATTTTTTAATGTGTTAGAAGTTCAATGCACAGAAACTTCTGTTAGAGCTTCAATGCACAGCCTTGTCAATTTACAGCTTCTGTTGAGCACTAATGCTGAGTTAATACATCTTGATAAATGAAGAGAAAACAAGTCCACGTATGCAGCAAAGCTTCTCTCTCAGTCAGAGAAAGTTGCTTTATTCAAAGTTAAAGTAACAAAAAACAAAGTCTGCCCAACAAGAAGCTCTACGCCTAGATGTTTATGACATGAAATGTGTATTTGCATGCAGAAAGACATTTTTTTAAGTGTTTAGGGTATCAGACAACGGGGGGGGAATCACGACAATCTAAGATTTGGGCAAAACATGTTGAAACATTAGGAGCCCACAGAGCCCAAGACCACAGGATGCTTCCACCTAAATCAGACCCTATCCTAAGCCAGTCTGAAGCGCCTAACCAACTGTTCTTTCACAGACCAGCTTTCAACATTAACACAAAAGGAAGACACTGATCATAACAACTCAGGAAGGATATTGTCAATTTTAGGGAAAGTAATCAAGATTAAATGGTCAAAGAAAATACCCGATGACCATCACATGATAGTAACTGCAATCACGAGTGCTTTAGAATACTCACCCCACCAATAGGAGACAAAGACAAGCAGACTTCAGAAGTCCTTACAGACCTCTTAAATCTCTTGTCTTCTAGCATTCACAAGAATGTGCTATAGAAACTGCTAGCCTTTTCCATGCATCTATGCACAAAAGGACTATGAGCACTAATCATCTTATATGCATCCTCCAGATCAGTATGTTAACCCACATGTTACTATCAGGTTTAATCATTTATTTGTTTATGATTTTAATAACTTGACTTTCCATTGAAATAGCTAAAAGGGTCATATTACATGGTTGGTATGGGTTGGTCTTGAGAATTCATGCTCGAACTTTTCGTTTCCAATCACTCTTTGTCCAATGTATCATATTCTGGTATAGAATATGCCCAAAACATACTCGCAAGAGCGGGGGAAAAACCGCGGGACCATGTGCCTGATAAGAAATATTTGAATTTATTAATGAGAAACATAATGCAACACCCCGAGCTACAATTGCGTCGAGGCACCATTTTGAGGTTGTTTACACCGCCCATTTTTAAATACCGACACCATCTTGTCTCTCTCTCGCGCTCTTTCTTCTTGCCTTTTCGAGCCTTGTTGTTGTTTTTTTTTAATCATGCTTCTTTAGCTTTTGAGCGTGATCTGGCTTACATGCCATCTCCTCCAAAAACATGAGGAGAAACGTCACCTGGTCTCGTGAAACTTTACTTCTATTTCTATTTCTTTCGTTTATATTATTTTCCGTTGAGAGTTTCGTGTTTCGAGTTAAGTTTGCCAAACGCCGCATCTCCGAAAAAGTGCTGCCTAAAACTTCAACTGCAGACCACAGCTCCGTAGCCAACGTGCCCATCTGACTGCTTCCAAGACTGAACCTCCCCAATCAAAAGCGCGAAACCCCTTTCGGCAACCAGAACAAGGAAGGAACCCCGCAGCACAGTAACGCAAGTACCTCCAATCCTAGCTGCCCTGGTGCATTTTATCTAAATTTTAAACCTACTTGAGGCTCAATGCGAGGTTAATTAAGTGAGTGAATGGTTTGTTCAATCATGCATTGCCATATTGCTGGAAACTTGGGGATTTTCCCATTTTCATTCCTCTTATATAAACCTAATTATTTTTTCCTCACTTTCTCTCTTTCTGCAACTTGTGCGTGTGTTCATGTGTTAGAGTAGTTTATATGTCTTAGATTTATCCAATAAAGCCTTATTTATATTGAAAAGAGAAGTATCTTGTGTTTTGTGCTTACAAGTTCATGTCTTAAACTGCCGATCTTGTTACTGTGTTAATAAATCGTGTTTTCACTATTGTAAGAAATCAGTATCATGAGATGTGAAATGAAATAATACCATAACTAGTTATACTTAATTATGACTATTAGAATCCGCTTAGATATTTTAAGCTGACCTCTTCATTGGATCAAAACCGTCCCTTGTCAATTCATAAGAACGGACATTTCCTGGTAAAAAAAATAACTTCCTGGTTAAAATGGGAAATAACTTCTCCTTACTTACAAACACAATTCGACACAAAGTCTTGTAGCATAAATCTGCATGATTAAGTGACTCTAGTTATAATCAAACAATGAACCACGTCAAGTGTGAAACAAGTAAGGTTTTATTAACCACATAAACATTTAAACTAGTCTAACATACACATGCAAACACAACACGGGTCTAACTCCTACATAAACCCGAAACGTTCTACAGACACACACACACACACACCCACCATACAGTTTGGTATAGGAAAGGGTTAAAAGCTTAACTCAGTAAAGAGAAGAGAAATAGGATAATTTTAAGAACCATTTGCTATAATCCACAGATCGCCCGAGGGAACATCAATTACTTAGTTTCAAACACAACCTTTGGTAAAGGTGTAAGTTGACATACCTCATGTATCAAACATAATGAGGCTTAGTTTGATACTTGCATTCTCATCTGTATCTGAAAGAGAGGTTTTGATGTAATCTTAAGTACAGTTGATCTTTGCTTAATTTGGGTCTATGAAACGAACCCCTTTTTGAGTCCGAATCTTATTAGGAAAGGCTCGAGGCCGAAGCCTGCACGTACTTTAGGTACAGTTCTGGAGCATTGTACGTCTTATCAAAACCTAACATACCCCGACGGCGGTTATCACATGATGTGTGGCCTTTAAAGCCTGCAAAGATTCATTCCTCTCAAGATGGGCTTGTCCAATGATGAAGTCCGGAATCTAAAGTGGGAGTTCTGAGATACTGGGGAATTTTTATGGCCCTTTGTTTGAAAGCATGGTAATTTGCATATGAATCTTGGATCAAAATTACTAAAGATTCTTAGAACACTAATATTTTGCATAGGTATAAACATATAATATATACTCTCAATTAGATCATCCGAATATGTATTCATAGATACTAAACATGGTTGGTTTTATATCTAGTGGTAAGCTTACAGAGTGTTTTTCCATTATAAGCCGGCATAACAGTATACATTTCAAAGGACAAACAATACACCGATGACCCTAATATACCCAATGACTCGAAGGCTCATGTTTGTTCATTCCAAGAAAGGTTGTTCCTATTAATCATTAGAAAACGAAAAGTCCCTCCCTTGTGGATTTTCTTATGGGGGCAGTGCAGCGATTCCTATCACACCGTAAATTCAGGGGTTCTTAAAATGTAATCGGTTGTCACGGTTGCCAGAGAACCAGGGGCCTGTTTCGGCCTTCCTGTGGTGTTACAGAGTTTTTTGTAATCTAGGCTAAGAAAATATATATTGTGTGTTTTGATTTGGTCCTGACGCTCTCAAAACATATTTTGGATATTAATATCCATTGCAGATTTGATGTTATATGGCTCGTTCAATGAATCGCTGGCCGTCTCAGTGATCAGCCGTAAACAGTGATTATGTCCTAATTCCCTTACATATTAATGATGGAGTCCCCTTTAAAATCTTAAATTATCCCCTTTGAGCTAAATTGACCTGTTTCCCTTTGCATTAATGGTGGAGAATCCGGGGCAGTTTAATCTAAATGGAGCATAAACCAGTTATTTCATATTTGTCAATTGTCTGCTGAGATTTGTAGGATCTATGTCTCACAACGGACCCACTTACATGATGGAGACACACATCAAACCCTCACATTCCATTGAGACAAATCGAAGAACTCCTATCCTACCAGCTGCGGTCGTAAAACTCATGCAGGGTCAGTGAAGGTTTTAAGCATTTCCTGGACTGTTTGGCTATCTCTCAAGAGACGCTAATAAAAGACAGTACTTTCACAGTGCTTAAAAGCGTTTTAATACCCCTGACCAGTTAGCACATAAATTGCTAAATCCGATAAACAGAAAGTGGCACATTAAGAACTCTCTGTCCAGGAGAAAATTGGAAGACTCCCAACTCTGACATGGGCATGACCTCAGGACACCTCCCCCTTTCCCCCTTTGCATTCCAAAGAAAAGATTTCTGAGACTATTCATTTAAAACTATTGAAAGCATCAGGAGCCATAGATTCACAAATAATACGTTGTATGTCTTGTATATATACATGCTTGATGTGTTCATTTAATTGGTGCAACTTTAATCAGTGTTTATTACCCCTTTTTAGGAAATGAGGTTATTAATATGTGTTTGTAAGATATGTGAAGTTTAGTATTGAACGTAAACTTGTGATAATTGTAGAATATTGAAATAAGTGAAAAGCTGTTATTCCAAACAGTATGTGTTGTACGACACTATACAGGAGTTATTAACAAAACCTGCAAATATTCATTTCTCCACATAATAAATGGGGCCTCTTGTTAATATATGCACGCTCCGCCTGCCGAATCGCGTCGGGGGAACGACTTTGCCGCGGAAGCAAAAACCGCGGATACAGACAGATTTGGGTGCTTCTCGCCTGTCCGCTGTGGTAAGAGCACTCCCACGTGGGCTACAAAAAACGCGCTTACGCATCAAAGCGATACCACCGGGACCTCATCCTCAAACTCAACACACTTCATTGAAACTGTAACGAAAAAAACTTCGCAATCTTCAAAGATCTCTGAGTCTTGCAAACTAAGACTTTTAGCAAAACTCCTGCAGCCTCCCATAAAGAAGCCAACCAATCTCCAGAGGGCTTTCCCAAAATGACGTTATTCAAACATCATTCCGACGTCACCTCAGCAACCAACCAGCAATGGGGTTCCCTCAAAGACATCCAGGAAGCCCGCGTCAGCGCCGGTAATCACCCTCACTTTTCAAGCTGTCACCAAGGCAAACCAATTACAACCAAAAATCTTCGATCTGCGGAAACTGACGCTGGTGAATTTTTTCAGATAGCATAATTAAGGGCGAAGGGAATGTCTACATGCTTGTGAGTGTCCTCCACAATAAGTGAACCGATAAAATCATTCGTTGAAAACGCAACTGAATATGAACCTCCCCAACGGGTGCACATCCGTAAAGAAATCCTTACAGGGTGGTGTGTGTGGTAGTTTTGTATGTGTGTTTAGTTTAGTTTGATGTAATCTAAATAGGCCAATAAAATCCATTGTATTCATTTATAAGAACGGAGAGTGTCTGGGGTCACCATAAATGAGTATTGGTCAGAATTGAAAACCTGTTGCCAAAAGATTCCCTATGCTACGCTACCGGGGAGTGTACTCGTTAGGGACTTACTTATAATTAATTACTATCAAGGACCTTGACTACGGGGTCTAAGTAGGAACATAAATGAATGATCGTGTACATTAAGGGGACCCGGCCAGGTGGCTGAATACCGGACTGGTTCAAACGGGTGGTTTACCAAGATACTGCTACCATATTCTGGCCCCTCTCTGGGGACGACCCTTGTTTTAAAGTGTAAACTATCAGATTTGAATTCAGCTTTAATCAGGTTGACCCAGAATTTTCAGATTTGAGTCCTTTTAAAACCTGAATTAATTAATAATAATTAATTCCCTTACAAATGAGAAAAATTCATTACAGGATGAAAGATGAGAAGCTTCTGTTGAGACTGGTGTGTGACGTAAGCAGCGCGCGACCGCTTGAATGAATGCAGAGAAGGCTGTAACGTGAGTCAGACTCTTCATTCTTAAACTGCAGTAAATTAACTTAGTTAACATCTGAGATCGTACAATAAGGTAGAAGTTGAGTGCGTTCCTCATTTTTGTAATGCTTTGCTTTATAGCTGAATTGATTTCATTGCGTGTTGTCCGGTTTTTTCATAGCATACTCCCTCCGGGTTATGCGGCAGGTGTACATAAACCGGTTTAGAGGATGGGCGGCGGCGGGGGCCGGGGGGATGCGTAGTCGGGGCGTTGGCCGCGGTGTGTAGTGTGGTACGAGTCAGGGTGAAGAGTGCCAAAAGAGGGGGCGGGTTGATAATTGATGAGAGAGATGATGATTTGGGGGAGCGGCGGTGTCGCTCACTCTCTTTATGCAAGCCGTAGTATTCCATGCTATTGGGAGAGGGTATTCCAGGCTATATAGGGTGGAGTGTCCATTGGTCATGCTCGTGCCCCTAAGACATGTCAAGAATCCCTGGGTTAGCGCATAATGACCGAATAACTGCTTGGGGCCGTAAGCGCGGTGTTTTTTCATGGGGTCCCAAAAAATTAAATATTATGGTAAGATAAGCTCAGCATTGACTTTAATGCGATTGGTAATTTGAATTTCAACTTTAGCGACCCAACACAAAGGAAACCTATGTGTGTTACGCTGTAGGCAGGTCAGTGGGAACTGGCACACCGAGAGAGTGTGTGAAGATACGGCTGAGATCGTATATCCCGTACAAATGTTATCCCCCTAATGCAGCCCCAAGTCTGGCGTTCTTTGAATAAAGTTAAATCTAACTCCGAACAACCGAGAGTTTAAGTGCCACATCGTAAAACCAACCAAAGCGGTGTTGTTATTTGTGCAGTGTTGAAATGCGCCGACATTTCGTGTAATATGATTAACTGTACTTGTAATGCAACTATTCACATGCTAGCCACTAGAGCGTGATTTGGTTGCCATAGTTACGATCGTGACATGGAAGTCTTAACCTACTTCTGAAGCAACTCTGAACTGTGCACGCGCAGTCTTGTAAACAAACCCCATGGTGTGGCTAAGCTAACGAAACAGTTGTCTACATTGAAGTCTATGCTAAAGCCTGTAGCCTCAAAGGTTAGCAGTTAGCATTAACATCCAGTGGTTGAATGCAGTGTCTGTTTGGGCAACAATAAAGGTTCTTTTACAACCGGGCGGCTCATTTGATACTCGCGTAGCCTTGAACTTTTAAAGTTTAAGTAACTTATTCTACTTAATTGATTTTATTACCCCTATCAATAA